>CM077909.1:47654667-47917167 GCA_039720435.1 Amazona ochrocephala | reverse complement strand
AACAAAAGACTTGAAAAAAAACCCTACAGTAGCAAAAGTCTAGTCTTGTTTCCCTGGGTTTTGAAATCTTTTGTTTGGCCCTGGAATGAACAAGAGTTATTTGTGACCTGCTCTGGGAAATACCATTTAGAGTATAAAAACAAATGGCTTCAAACCAAAGAACTGCTTTGCATGAAATGTGAAAGTAAAGCATATTTTCCTTGCACTCCAGACTGCATTTAGCATCAGTTAACATTGTTGGAATAAACAAGAAATGCTACATATCTTTGTGGTAAAAAGGAAATATTTATCAAAAAGACATGGAACTGTTAGAACAAGTGCAGAGGAGGGCCATGAGGATGATCAGGGGACTGGAGCACCTCCCGTATGAAGATAGACTGAGAAAGTCAGGGCTGTTCAGCCTGGAGAAGAGAAGGCTGTGTGGAGACCTCATAGCAGCCTTCCAATATCTGAAGGGGGCCTATAAGGATGCTGGGAGGAACTTATGAGGGACTGTAGAATCATAGAATCATAGAATGTAATGAGAGAACAAGGGGTAGGGGGTTCAGACTTAAACAGGGGACGTTTAGATTGGATATGAGGAAGAAATTCTTTACTGTAAGGGTGGTGAGGCAGTGGAATGGGTTGCCCAAGGAAGTTGTGAATGCTTCACCCCTGGCCGTGTTCAAGTCGGGGTTGGGCAGAACCTTGGATGGCATGGTTTAGTGTGAGGTATCCCTGCCCATGGCACGGGGGTTGGAACTAGATGCTGTTAAGGTCCTTTCCAACCCTAACTATTCTACTATTCTATGACTCTATCTTAATGCTTCCTGTTTATTGCGGCTGCAGCGCAGTTTAAGCAATTTGAATTTAGATGCTGCACTTCAGGTCATATCTTCTGGTGTTAAGGGCAAAAGGGAGAATGTGTTTGTCACGAAAATACTGTATTCTAAATAACTACAGCACAAAATAGCAAGAAATTGTAAGTTTGGGAAGATGAAGGGATTATCCAAGAATCACAAGGTAAATCATGGCAGAGCTGTGATAAAACATAGATTTCTCAGTTCTGACTCAGTAATCCCATCTATTGAGTATGCTGCTTCTCAGTGCATAACATGAACATGCAGTAGATTGTAAAGAAAGATGCAGTTGACATTTTGGTGGTTTTGACTTACTTATCCACAATAACTAAATCTGAGAGGCATTTAAATCTGCACAAACAGGACTTTCAAAAGGAATCCTTAGTATGAATCCCCACAGGGTGTAGTTAGGTTGTCAGGTCTGTGAGCACAAATAACCCATTGAACATACTCCTGCCACTAAAACAAGTTGTGCCTCCTGGCTGGAATTTCACAATAAATACTCTACCTGCACCATCCGCAGATGCAAAGGCTGCAACAGGGGAATTTGGAAATATCTTTCCTGTACTATGCAGTTTTAAACACCAGTAAACAAAAAAAGGCAATAACATGCCTTTCCTAACTACTTCTGAACATGCTGATGCCTAGTGTTTGGGGCTGCAGTGATCACAGATATAGAGATCAGAAAATGAAACACACAGAATATTTTATGCGGAACAGGGAACTGCCTTTGCTCAGCAGGGAAAATGCAAAGTTCCTTAGTATCACACAAGAGTTGTCTATATTTCCATTTGCCTCTTCAGGGACTGCAGGAAGCTCAGCACATTCATGACACGTGGCAATTTATGCCCATGTTTTCTTTAAGGATCTCAGGACAATCTGACTGCTTTATCTGCCCATTCATATGGGCACATGGTATTCCTCTTTCCGGAGAAATCTTTATACCCCCATGTCTGCCTTGTGTAGGCCACAGGACAGCTCCTGGACAGACGTGCAGGAGACCAACACTCAGCTGTGCTGTGTGAGAGTGGGATGCTTCATGCACTTTCAGGTCTATCCTGACAAGCAAGATGTACCCAAATATTCCTTTATGGGGTAGCCAGCAGGGTTGTCCTAGATCTAATCCCCAGCTGTTCCCCTTGCTACATAGCAGGAACCATATTCAGCTGTAACATCATGGCTGCTCCGGTGGTGCCTATGGAGTCATGGAGAAGAAAAAATATTGAATGCTTTGAAAGTCTGGCCTCTTTATTTAAGAGCCTATGTGGAAACTAAGGCCCTCTGAAAATAAGTTCCCTGAGCAGGGGGAGACTTAACACAGCTTTCCAGTCTTTTGAGATTTATCCATTAGGGTAAAAATACAGTTAAGCACTGGGGGAAATACACCCTGCTGTGGTCCGTTGCAGTCTTTTTGTAAAGGCAACATACTCATATCTTGGCTTCACAGAAGAGTCAGAGATAAAGGCAATCACAGCAAACAATATTAAAATTACCCTTAACTATTTCTTTCCCTGATCAAGATGTCCAGGGTGGCTACTTTGAATATCTCTCCAGCTTGTGAAGTACCTCATTTGAAACCCATAAAAATGCCTGGGCTTTCAGAAAGAAAGACAAATTGCTCAGCACTTTCTGTTGCACAGTTGCAGATTTTTCTGAATGCCTTTGTTAAAGGAGACTTACACAGAGCACCTCTTTTGAGAAAGAGGTTTTGGTGTTAGCACCTCTCATCTTGGTTGAAAAAATATAAGGTGAGCTTTCCAGTATACACAGGCCAAATTATATCTGTCTTGTCATTTAAATTAATGTACTAACTTCACTTGCACACATATTCCTAATTTGCCTTTTAATTTTAATGGCTAAAGAAAAAGTCTGTACCATCTGGAAAGTCTTCCTTTATTTTTCCCCATGTTTTCTAAGGTAGCATATATAATTACTTGGAAAATGGTCTGCGTAATGCCACTGCATCTTGTCAATGATTTGTATGCAAAAGATGAACTCTTGTGTTAGTGATAGTTCCTTTGAGGCAGGAAAGAGAGCAGAAGAAGCAGTTTTAGCTGAACAAAATGTAAGTGCCTTGTAAATATGTTGCTGAAGCACTTGTTCTAAATGGTGTATCCATAGAGACTTGTATTAACGATCTGAAATACCAGAGCAGTGTGAAAAATGACTAAAAAGCTGCCATTGCTGTATAGCTTGTGTTACAGCCACTAATAGCTGTCAAACAGAGAGGCAAGGCAGGAGCTAAAGGCTGCCTGGAGAAGAGCTAGCAAGAGAGGTGTAAAAGACCTGGGGAAGCTCTGAGCTTCACAATGTGAAGTGGAATGTGGGCTTGTAGTGGAAATGGGCATGCAGATCTTCAGGCCAAATTAATATGAGCTCATACTTAACGGTGGTCTCTATTTCCTGATCTTTTTACTACACATATTTGGAAAAGGTTTGGTCTATATGCAGATTTTTTTCTGTACACTCTTAGCCAGAGTGTGAAGGAAAAATGCAGTTTTTTGTCTCCTAACATTATTTCTACTTATTCATAAGTTGCTGAAATCAAAAGAAGGAAACTGTTTTCCTCTTACTATTGCTACATAGCAAATTTATTTTTAAGAATAAAAAAATGGGAAAAAAAGGAAAAAAAATAAGAAAGGGGAATAGGGCAGGTTTTTATTCACTGTTCATTATTCAAAAATTTATTCATTGCACTTATTACTGACTTTTCAACTCAGCCATCATTATTAGTTTTCATGTACAAATATATTACAAAAATAGTTCAGCTTAACTGGAAGTCCTTCTTTCCCTCCTTGCAGCACTCTTGCTACTGCAGATCACTTGCAACTAGTTTCAGCTGTGTAAAGATAGTTTGCTTTTGAACAGGAATGCCACCAGTATCAGCAGAAGGGAGCACCAAATATTTCAGGCATCGGAGGAATTTAGCAGAATACTTACAGTGTATTCTTTCAGCCATTTCCATGAAGTTTCAGTTCAGTTCTTCCTGGTGGGAAACGAAGTTAAACTACAACAGGATACTTATGCAATGATTTAGTGACTAGGTGTTTATTTCTGAAGCAGGCTTTTCAACAGCAGTAACTTGCGATAGAATGGGTGTAATGAGAAGAAAAGGAGCTAGTAAAACTACAAATGCAGAAGTCAGAGTTGACAAGGAGGCTAAGGGACATATTAGCCTAAGGAAGTAAAGGATTCTTTTACCCTTAGAATTTGCACCTTAGTAGTGGCGCAGAGACTAGACAAAAGCCTTTACTGCTGTAACACATGCCATAGAGAAGTTTCAGAGTATTAACTGTAAAATTAAACTGCCTTCCAGTAGACCAGAACTTGGACTATTTTTAATAGTTTATAAAAGTTAATTATATCCCTTAAATAGTTCCAAAAATATTCCAGTTAAAAAAAAAAATCCTTTTCTAATAATTTTCTAGAAATTTCAGTCAAGATTTTGAAAAAGAATTTTGAAAGCAGTTGACTGAAAAAAATATAATGATGAAAATTTGTAGATTTCTGGTTAAATACAGAGTAGTTCATATAAAATAACAATGAACACCTCAGACTTTTAGATTATCCTTTAACAACATCATTTTGTAAAGTGTACACACTTCCCCACACAGCAACAGTGCAATTTTGATATTGTTTTTCTTCCTTTCTTCTATTCTTACTAACATACATGAAATATTTCAGTCAATTATCTATGTATATTACCCTCCAAAAAGATCTGCTTGTGTTTGCTCCATCTCTTGGCATTATGAGTTGAAAAAACCATATGTAATCTAAAATGTCTGCCTTTAGATGTCATCAGGCTGCATTCGTAGGATGGACTCTTTAGTCTTTGTAAAGCTTCCCCTTCACGAAATTCTTTGGACCAAAATAATGTGATTTAAAATTTAAGCATAATGATTTTACCAGTATATTTATTAAATTATAATTTCACATTACTCAACAGGAATTCTCATACAAGTTGCATACTCAGAAGGTCCAAATTCTGCAGAGTTGTGTTGGCTGTTCATCATTTGTTTTATTATAACTGTTTCTTCAATCACCAAAAGTTAATTAACTGTCCTGGATTTGTTTTATATCTGTGAGTCTGCTGACCTAATGTAAAGAGAAAACTAAGACAATAACCTTTGTTAATGTAAAAAGAGGAAGCAAAAATAACGCCATGACTTTTTTTCTTTGTCATGCTGTAAAAAGGCAATCTAATTTAATTATTACTCTGTCACTGTGCTAATGACTATTTAGCCTTTACAAATGACAGTCTACACTAAAACAGAGCTGGCTCATGCTTTTACTACAAAAGCCATTTTTCTCTTTTGTGCTAATTTCAATCAGAATGGAGAATTGTGGGTAATATTATTACTTAGACTGATTACAACCATATATAAAAACTTTCAAAGTTTTATGAATTTTATCATTGAAATTGGGTATTTATGAGAGAATGGAGATGGTTCTCTTAATAGATTCAACAGAAAGATATTTAAAAACTTAAAAAAATGGAAAGTTAAACCAAAAACCTACATACACAATATTCCACCACACCAAATAAATTTCTGCTAAAGCAATGAATCCTTGCAGCAGAACTCCAACCAGTATCAGGTAACACAGTCACATTACAGATATTTGTACTGACATGGAAAAATTACACATGGAAAGATCAGATTTCCTTGGTTCTGACTGCTGGGTCACAAACACATTATTTTTGTATGAGCAGGCTTGTTATAGCCTCTCCCCTGCTCTGTAATAGCTGCTTCTGCACACACTTTTATCCCAAGATAAGCACACTGGTGATCCCTGCTTTTCAACTTTTATCTAGCATTGCCTTAGCATGACTTGGGCATCATGCCTCTGATGGTGCAGTTTGGGCTGCTTGAGTATTTGGATGGGACATCTGGCCCTGTTGATTCTGGATGAATTACAGTGATTAGTGCCTGGCTTGCTTCTGCAAATTGCTGTCACTTACAGCAGAAGTGGCATAACATTAAAACTTAAACAGGGGAAGTTTAGATTGGATATAAGGAAGAAGTTCTTTGCTGTAAGGGTGGGGAGGCACTGGAATGGGTTGCCCAGGGAAGATGCGAATGCTCATCCCTGACTGTTCAAGGCCAGGTTGGACAGAGCCTTGGGCGACATAGTTTAGTGTGAGGTGTCCCTACCGATGGCAAGGGGGTTGGAATTAGATGATCTTAAGCTCTTTTCCAATCCTAAGTATTCTAAGATTCTATGATATTGGGTATTATTATTTTTTTTTTCCAGCATGAACTAAAATAAATGCTGAATTTAATTTTTAGAAATGAGGGTGTGCTTCATCAAGTGACCAGCTGTCTCTCCGACAAGAGCTGCAGTCTTCAAATGGGATTGTATTTGTGCTTCCAAAAATCCAATGTATGTATATATCTGACTATGATAAACCTAGTTTTTTGGAATATTTTTTTTCTCATTTCGGTAGTAATTATCTTCCAAGAACAGATTATCTGTTGTAATAAAGAAACAAACTAGAGGTCTGTATGTAAAAGGTGACTAGTGTAACTGGAAAATGCCTACCAGTTTCCTGCAAGTTGGATGAAGGTGTCCCCCAGCGGTCAATACCGGGTCCAGTATTGTTTCACTTATCATCAGTGATTTGGATAAGGGAATAGAGTGCCTCATCAGCAAGTTTGCTGACCGTGTGAAACTGGGGGGAGTGGCTGATGCCCCAGAGTGCTGTTGGATATTGGAAGGCCAGGTTGGATGGGGCTTTGAGCAATTTGCTGTAGTGAAAAGTGTCCCTCTGGAACTGGATGAGGTCACTTCCAACCCTAACCATTCTACGACTCTGATTCTATGAGCTAGACAGGCTGGAGACATGGGCAGAAAGGAACCTTTCGAAATTCAACAAAGGCAGGCTCAGGGTCGTGCGTGTGGGGAGGAATAACCCCATGCACCAGCACAGGCTAGCAGTTCACCTGCTGGATAGCAGCTTTGCAGAGAGGGACCTGTGCCAGCAGCAATGTGGTTTTGTAGCCAACAAGGCCAGTGGTATCCTTAGCTGCATGAGAAAGAACATTGCCAGCAGGTCAAGGGAGGCAATTCTCTCTGCTCAGCCCTACTACGGCCTCACCTAGAGTACTGTGTCCAGTTATGGGCTCCCCAGTGCAAGAGAGACATGGAGTTCCTGGAGCAAATCCAGAGAAGGGCTACTAGGTTGACTAAAGGTTTGGAGAATCTCTCCTATGGAAGGTTAAGGAGCTGTGCCTATGGAAAATCTAAGTGAGCTGGGCCTGTTCAGCCTGGAAAAGAGAAGGCTCACAGGGGATCTGTTCAAAGTGTGAAAGTATCTGAAGGGAGGGTGTCAAGAGATGTGTCCATACTCTTCTCAGTGGTGCCATAGAGATAGGACGAGAGGCAACAGGTATATACTAAAACACAGGCAGTTCCACCTGAACATGAGGAAGAACTTCTTTACTATGAGAGTGACTGATCATTGGAACAAGTTGCCCAGAGAGGTTATGGAGTCTCCTTCCCTGGCGATATTCAAGAGCTGTCTGGACACAACCCTGAATAATGTGCTCTGGGTGACCCTGCTTGAACAGGGCGGTTGGATGAGATGAGCTCTGATGGTCCCTTCCAGCATCAACCATTCTGTGATGCTGTGAGTCTGTGAAAAGGGGAGGAAAGAGAAACAATGTTAATCCAGGCTGACTTTATGTTCTATCAGCGCTCCTTAAACATTCTAGTGCCTTATTCATTTGCTGGACTTGTGCTCTCTCTGAATATGCAGTTGAAGTGGGGATAGGTTAATGTGATAGACCTACTGCAGGATATGCACTTCTTGCGTTTCTGTTCACTATAAAAAGAACCGTTTTAATTGAGTTGCTTTCAATTAATTTATATTCTCTAAAAATGTAATTAAGATGTGTAAAATATTCCATGTGGCCAAATCTCTGTTGCGGGAAGAAGCTATTATAATACAATACAGTAATGACAGAAATAGTTTCTTTTTTTTTTTTTTTTTTTTTCGCCTTTGCCACATTTGACCTGTTTTGCTGTATCTATTTTGGGATATTGTAAAGTCCTTAAGAAACCCTCTCTGTGAACAGATAGCTAAATGCTGTTATTTGAGAGGCAAATGATGCAGATTTACTTACTAAAAGTTCTTCTAAGCAACAGAATGATTTTTGTGTACCTAATAATATCCCTAAGGCTCTTCCAAAAAGAATACTTATGCTAATTGAGGTTGGGTTAATGTTACACAGAAAATGAGGTCTGATATCAACAGAAGGAATTTCAAGTCTTAACCCAAGGAGACAGGCAGCTCCCTGAGATGAACAGCTTGTTGACCAGGAAACAGCAATGTCACTCCGCTCCTAGTCTATGCGTGGTCATTTTTTTGGGGAGCAAGATGTGAAGGATACATAACAATAATTGCTATTGCCTTCACCTTCCTGGGCAATGCGACATTTAAGTACATTACAGGCAGTGTTTTACAACCAGAATAAAATAAGAAAAAGTAGTTGATGCTCTGCAAACTCACAAACACATTTTATGTACACAACAGTATAGCGTCTATAGGTAGTCTAACGACCTCATCTCAAATGTCTAAGGTTCTGAGCCATCCGGATAAATAATACCATTTTCCCTTTCTCACATGGTCCTTGAGTATTTTGCTTGTAACAGTATACTTTACAACTGGCATTGGGAATCTCTTGTATGTTATGTCAAGCTTTGCTGAGTAACTCCTATAAAATGCAGAGTTTTGGGAGTTAGTGTTTGGTGCCATGCAGGAAGATGCAATCCCATGGCACAACAGTATGACCTGGGGAGTAAGAGACTCTTCAGTTGTTTGTGATACAGACAGTAGCATCTTTTAATGAATTTCAAAATTCTGAACCCCTACGAAGAAAATCTGCCACCCCAATACTAAATACAATCTTAAGAAATGGTATATTTGTGGAGAGCTATTTGGCTGTGAACGGGCATGTGAGCAATCCAGACAATTGCTTGACAATTGTAAGGTAGTGACCCGCAGGCATTGAGGCCTCGCCTGGGGGTTACTAAAGTTTGTGTACGTGCAGAAGCCTTGGGAAAAGTTAGCACGGAAAACTACTGAGAGAGATACGCAGAGAAGGAATGTTAACTGTAACCTTGAAACATATGCTGTAATAGTTAACCAATCAGTAAACTGTTGCTAGCACTCGGCTAAGCGAAGTTAACCAACCAAGTGTTATCGAATGTTCTACTGTTCTGAAACTTTCCTATAAAAGGCACGATTGTGCACAATAAATTGTTCAGCGTGGATCACATGGATCTGTGTTTCGTTGTTCCTAAACCCCCGCGAAGGTATATTTGTCAGATCCAAAGACTGATGGAAAACCAGAGACTGGCTGTACATTAGGAAGGCATGAATCCTGTGGTACCACCAGAAACCAAAATTTTTCTTTGGAAAAATGTTGCACAAAAATAGATAATATATATGGAGTGACCTACAAGGTCATGGCAGAAATGTTAGTCAAGTACAGAGTTAACAGTTTAAATAAGAATACAGGAATTCATGTGTTTAGCTGAGATTAAACAAATTATTATTTTGGCCATTTTTCTTTTTATTTTTCCCCTTTCCTCTAGTGTTTGATACTGGAAGTTATTTTCCCATTTCCTTAAATCAACGTAGAGAAAAGGCACTTTCTGAGCTATAATTACAATATAAGAGGTAGTCCATGATGACAAGTAATTTTAAAGTCTAAACATTCCAATATGAAAAGGAGAGAAACTTTTCCCCCACACCTTTTGTTTGTTAAACTTGTGTTTGAGATTAGGGAAATGCTTTTTGACTACTGGACTTAATTACTAAGCAATGCTGGGCTGACAAGAAATGGACTCTGCTTAGTGACCCATTTCACATCATTGTCAGGATTTGATTTTTGTTGTCCTTTTTTTGTTGTGTATGTGCATTACTTTCAATAAGAGAAGAACAGCACAGTCATTAAGCACAGTGGAGTCTTCAGGCTTCTCTCTGTGTTGGTATTGAATTGGTAAAACAAACTGAGTTTCTGGAAATTCGTAGTATTTCCAGTTGATTAACTTAGTTTTGCTTCTGCTTTCTTATAAAGAAGCATCGTGTAAATTCCAACATCACAATAGGAAAGTAGAACAAAGAAACATTACTATATAACTTAAGGTAGAATTTGAAAGTTTCCATTGTAAATATCATTGAGCTTGGTTAACAAATTGCTATAGGCTTACCATGTCTTTCAAGCATCTCATATAAAGCTACCTGTACAGAACATGCTTTCTTTCTAGAAATGACTCTTGAAAGACTGAAGCAGCTTAAAAGCCAAATGCAACTGTAAAAAAACAGCAAAAATTGCAAGTGTTATTATTTTTAAGATAAAACTTTAGAAGTTAGAATAACTGTCCTCTGAAGTTCTTTACCCCCAATGTTGGCAGTGGGACTATTTTTGTTTTGTCAGCAGCACCAATGAATACAGCTACTATACTGTATAAAATAATTGTATTATATGGCAGATAAAACAAGGGGTATGCATCAGATTACAAATAATTTAATTTTACAAAGAATTTTACATCTTAATCTGTTTGACCATCACTTTCACTTAGACTCTGAAATAAAATTATGTTATTGTATTCCTTGCTATAATCTAATATTTCACCCATAAGGAAATGTCAGGTCACATTTGCAGCATTCTAGGGGTCTCTAAGGCAGATTGGAAGGTCATTCTGTTTGAGCATTGTAAATAAAACTGTCCAACAACGTTTTGGTTAAGGACAACCAAGGACTCATTATATAGTCAATTTACCCAAATGCTAGCAAAAGCAATGTTACCCTCTGTCCTTTGAAATTTGAAATGGTATCAAGCATACAATAATTTTTCCTTTATTATCAAGCCTGGAAAGAAATGGTATTTAAAAAAAAAATAAGTTGCACAAGGTCATTATGTTACAATCCAAATAACATTAAGTAAAATAATATTTTGCTAAAATGAGACAAACTGTGTTTCAGTATTATGAAAAATGTGTGTACATTTGTTTTCATATGCTATACGAGGTTTGCCTATATTTCATACCCTTCCTAAACTGCTACATCAGCATGATTAAGTTCTAGCAAGTGATTTTTTTGCAGCAAACTGTAACTCCTTTTCCTTCATATGATTGTGTATTGAAATCATAGGGTTTTCTTCATATGATATGTGTGCATTCAGTATACACACCATGAGGGACTATACACATGACTGCAATCTTCAAAGTCATTTCTACTTCGCGTAGCTAGTGCTGACCACAGAAATTGGGAGCAATACACCTGCAGCTCTGAGTGGTGCTTAAGTCACTAATTAATCTGTGTTCCTCTGTAGTCAGAAAGATGAAAAGAATGACATTTGTAAATTTGTGAAGGGCCAGGGATTAGCCAACATATTCTGGTTATATGCAATAACTTTTGTTCTCTGAGTATTGCTTTGCAGTGATACTTGTATATTTCCTAGCATTGCAATGTGATCTCAAAATCTCAGTGTTAGCCTACCATTTATTTGCTATTTCCCAAGACGATGCAAAAATAATAAGTTGCAGACTAATACGTCCAGTGGTAAGCCACATAGTTTGAGCTATACATTGGTAAACTGTTTCAAAATATTTCAGTGTTTTCCTAATATTAATTAACTTTGCCCATCCCCACCCTTATCTGCTTTCTTAATTTATATGAATCCTTCACCTTTAAACATCAGGCGTGGAGATGATTCTGCTTATAAAAAGACCCAGTATAAATCAAAGCACTGTATAGTCTGATGTGGGCACTGGATAGAAGATATCTAAGGAGAGAAGATTTTTCTTTTCTGGACTATCACAATCCATTTTGACCCATGAATAAAACTAACCTAATTGACCTGAGTTAATTTGAGCAATTGGAGCTGTCAGCAAAAAAATGATCTCTGCCTCCCTTTTCTTCTTCAGATCAGAATGCTAATATGACAAGTTTTGTTATGGTATCACAGAAGTTCACACGATAACATAAAAAAGGTCATATTTAGAGCTAAAAAGCCCTTTTCACTTTTGCATCACTCAGAAAAGGAACAAGCCATATTGTAATAAACTGAGGCTCCTGATGTCAGGAATGTAGAGAATACATTAGGGAAAATGCATTTTCTTTAGAAAAGACAATACGTCTCTGTTTACTACCCTGTACAAATTTCTGTATTCTGCACTGCAAATACTTAAAGTCCCAGTGCAGTAAAATGCATTGTATTTGGTTCCCTGAACAGTACAGTGCTGTGAAAATCCTAGAGAAACTGAGCAATCTGTCATGGCTGGTAATGTTTAGTGATCTTTTACCACACCAGGCTGATTTCTTGATTCTCTTGAAGGCTGCTCTCCTCTTTCATTTCTCTGGAGAATTGTAATGACAGACCTGTCAGAGCGCTGAAGACACCATGGTAAAAACAATTGCTTTGCCAAGCTAAGAACAAAACTTTGGCAAGGCAACATTTTCTTTTTGCTATGTTCAAATTTTTGCCATGTAGGTCACAGGTCTGGTGTTGGTGCTGTCATGCTTACTCCATGGACATCTATAGCTCTGTCAGGGCTATTATTACTAAAACTACTTGATATGGGAAACAAGTAGTTTCAGTACTCCAAGGGGCAAAGTCTCATTCATAATCACACATGGATACAAGTTCTACTTCAATGGGCTGGTTTTCTTTCATGCAATCTCTAATATAACAAAGTGTCAGTATCTCAAGAAATTTTGTAAGAACGGCAGTAGAGCCTGGAATTTGAGCATGGTGCAGTACAAGCAGATTATTTTCTCCAGACTTCACCCCTTTCTATCAGAGGTGGGCTTGATTGAAGAAGAGAGCTCTCAGGGCAGCCAACACTAACTCACTTGTCAAATTCTTCTTCATGAAGAAAAAAGTTCAAATGGACTTTTATGAAGTCCAAGAGTGAAAAAGGACACTGAGCCACATTGAAGACTTGTGTTATTTCCCCACCGCTATATGTAGACTATGTTTCTAAACTCATGAAGGGATAAATGGCGTTGGATAATAAAAACCTCCAAAATAGTACGCAATTTTGCAGGTTCGTGTTCTGTTTCCTGCAAATGTAATTGGTATTTCTGGAAACAATGTTGGAACTGCTGTTTACCAATAGTAGACGTGCCATTCTGTAGGAGAAGCTTGTAAGGAAGAAAAAGTGTGCAGTAATTAATTAATTGGTACCTTACCTGCACATCTCTGTGTAAAAAGACAGCTGCTGTAAACTGATTGTATCCTCACTCCAGCGGCCTCTGGGGACACTCTAGACTGCAGCATGGCCATATATTCAAGGATCTTTTGTACTTCAAGCAACAGAGAGAAACCAAAGTGCTTGCCTGAGACTGGGCTATCACAGGGGAAGGGAAATGGCTCTGAATGATAGTGTGATTTCTCTCAAATACCAAATATCCAGGATGAAATATATTGGGTTTCTTTTTTTTTTTTTTTTTTTTGGTAAGAAAACATTTTTTAGTTGCTATTACAGTTGTGATGCAGGATAACTTTTCTCCCATTTCTCTTTGTGTCACAGGTTATTCTTGTTTAAGTGTGGAAACCTGTGTTTATCCTATTTTAAAATGCATTCTGTGCTATGGGTTGGGATTTTTTTGGCGTTTGTTTTTTTTAGCTGGGATTTTAAAGGTTAGTCTGTTGAGCACACTTAAGAAACTCTTTGGAAATTTTAGAGAGGAATGCTATCATTTAAGCAGAATATCAGACAGAAGGCAGCTGACCTGCAAAGGTGTGCTACACAAGGCACCAATGATCTTTGTATCTTCCTGCTGCATGAACAGAAATTCTTTCAAGGACAAATTTCCTTGAAGATATGATTATGCCAAGTAGTAGACTTGCACACCTGGGCAAAAGTCATTGTGAAAGACTTGTGGGAAATGAAAACAACCTGGTTGAGCTAAAAGCATAAACCTGCAGAATAAGTATCATAATTGCAACTTGAGAAATATGTATACTAATCCATATTCTGATAGGTAAGCATGAAATATTTCAGCAGAAAAATACAAAATTCAGTTTCTTTGAGCTGAAGAAATAGCTCCACACAATTGTCACAAGTAATTCCCAAAATATAAGACTCCATATGACTAAGTAGTTTATACAGTAAGTTTGACTTAAATATATGGCTTAACGTTTAGAGTGTACTTTTTGATTGTGGAGAGATAACTTTTTTCTACTACTGTAAATAACTGAAAAGATCAGTGGGATATATTTTAGTAATTGTCCTACCAAGGGGAACCATCAGCATTGTACATGCTGTTCAGATCCATGTCAAATGTTGACCTGAAAGAAAAATCTGCTGGGACATTTGACTGTGTTTGCCTTCAGTCATTTACTCATTACAGTGAAGCTTAAGTATATATTGGGAAATCTTAAGAAAAATGATCTTATCCTTAGTAACACATACCTCTATTAACAACAAATGTGATTTAGTAGAGACTGAAATATTCTGTGTCTAAAAAAAATTAATTACGGCTTTAAGAATGAGTCTCTGTAGTCTGAATTATGAATAATCAGTTTCAGGTTGTATAATTCTGTTAGACTCTTGTAAATCAGCATAGCACACTCTACTCCAAATAAGCTGGGAAACAAGTGTATTTGTTCAGTGTAAAGCACAGCCAAAAGGGTATATCTTGCCCTGAATCTGTCAGCACAACTTTCTGTTACTAATGGAAATAGTATGAATGGGTCAAAGTACAATATGGTACATACGCATACAAAATTTCTAAGCATTGAAGTTAATATTGTTGAATTAGTCCTTCTCCTGCATATATGAGTTATGTATAAATCCATTTCGAGCTGCATCTTGCAGCAGATCATCCACACTAGTCAGGAACATAGTTGCCTGATGACAAAAACTCTGCTAGGTTTCTCTGCAAGCTAATGGTGTTCAATAAGAGTAAAAAGCAACGATTTCTAGATCTTCCAAAAGCATCATAAATATATGAGACTAGGAGGAGTTATCATATATGACCACTAAGGGTAATTCCCATATAAGGAATTATTCTGCCTTTCCTGGCTGGATATAACAAGATATTGAAAGGCAGAGTGAACAGGGAGAAAAAGCAAAATGCTGGAGTAAAAGCCGCAAAAGATTTTATTATTACGTAAAGCAGCTATTAACAGGATGAAGGATGGTCTTAAAACCCTTCTTTTCCTGCGTCAATTTGAGTGATGATCTAGCCAGTTTCAGTCTCTATGACAAAGCTGTCAGGTGAGGCTGGGGAACTGTTGCCCTGGGTTCAGCTGTAGCAGTTATTTTTCTCCTTCTTAGTAGCCGGTGCAGTGCTGTGTTTCAGCTTTAGTCTGAGAACAATGCTGATAGCACACAGATGTTTCAGTTGTTGCTAAGTAGCACTTGTGCTGATCAAGGACTTTTCAGTCTCTCATGCTCTGCCAGTGAGGAGAAGCACAAGAAGCCAAATGGGAGCAGAGACAGGATGCCTCACCCAAACCAGCCAAAAGGATATTCCATACCACAGCATGTTATGCCCTATATATTAACTGTGGGGAGTCACCAGGAAGGCCCAGATCACTGCTCTGTTCAGGAGGGTATTAGTCTGGGGGTGGTGAGCAATTGTATTGCACAGCAGTTGCGCTTGTTGTTTTCTTTTCCTTTTCCCCTTTTAGTTTCATATTGTCTTCCCTTGTTATTTCCCTTATCATTATTATTACTGGTGGTAGCAGCAGTGGTTTGTGTTACACCCTAGTTACTGGACTGTTTTGATCTTAGCCCATGGGAGCTACATTCTCTTGATCTTTCTCTCCATCCTCCTGGGAGTGGGGGTGGGGAGGGGGAAAGGGAAAGGGAGGAATGAGCGAGCAGCTGCGTGGTTCTGAGCTACCAGCTGGGCTTAAACTATGACAACTGTAAAATCAGAAATACCCACTCAATCACAATATGTTAATACTGCTCAGCTGCATAACACGGCCTATCACTGCAACAGATAGAGCAAATGAGTTATGTTAAATGTAAAGAAACATTTTTTCTTCTTTTTCTTTTCTTTTCTTCCTGCAAGAAGATATTCTGAGTATTTTATTCTCCATATTGCAGAAACTTACTTCTCAGATTATTCATCATCTTCATTATGCACTAGACTGGGGAAATTAATACCAAGACAACACTATGACTGAATTAAAAAGAACAGAGTAATTTAGTATTCTCTGCCAACACATCAGTGATCTATTCATGGAACATTTAGTACAGCAGTTTGTCTTCTGTAATTGTTTTCAGAGTGACTTGGTACACCTCTTACAAAAAAAAAGACTGGAGAATCATCTTCTACAAAATGCCATGCACATGTTGTTAGAAGTCTTGTGTGGAGCACATTTAGCCATCAGAGGACAGAATAAGACTGCATGAATTTATTTCTCTATGGTTTTGTGCTGCTGGTTCATGAAATTTATGACTCCTACATGAGCTTAATTCAGTCCATAATGAGAAATTGTTATCAGGCAACCAAGGAACACATCCATTATACCATAGAGTCCATTATATTCTTTAATCTCCTAAACTCATGCCTATATTAAGCAATCATAGAAATCATGTGGCTTATTCAAATGTTTTTCCTGTAGAAGCAAGGAGCACAGTAAAGGTCACAGGTAGAGGAAGTTCAATGTGTATGGGCACACCATAATCTTTATGATAACAGTGGTTGCAGTTGTAGCATATTGTTGATTTTTCTTTGTCTGATGACTTCAAGTCAATAATAAATAGCATATGTACAATTAAAAGCTCCGTAGTAAGTAAAATTATTGTGGAAGCCTATTAAAAATCTTTGCGATAATGATAATAATAACTTAAAAAAATCTTTTATTTTGTCTTAATGAATTATAAAGACCCCTGAGGGTCACTTGTCAGTAATCTCCACTTGGACATAGAGTCAATTCCTTATCCACTGTATGATCCATCCATAAAATCCATTCCTCTCCAGTTTAGACAAAATGATGGGGTGCAGGATAGCGTCAAATGTCTTGCACAAGTCCAGGTAGATAATATTAGTTGCTCTTCCCTTACCCACCAACACCATGTTCCCACCATAGAAGCAAATGTTGGAAAATTTAATTTTTATTAAAATAAGTGACACTTTGTCTTGCTGCGGAAGAGAAAAAATAAAGTGCAAAAGAATAACTTTTATGGACCCTTGTTAGACGTGACAAATACCTTGACTTCAATACTAACTTCAGATGTGCAGTTTCATTATGTCTGTGAAAAATACTGAGCTCTACTCAATGTTCCATTTTTTTAAGGTCTCATTGAGGGCTCTTGTATAGCTTAAGGGCTTACATATAGCCTTTGTGCTCACTGAAATAAATAAAAGGGACCCCACTGACTTTCTCTATGGTGGAACAGGCCCTAAAGCATTGTAGGGAGAAAACTATGAACCCAGAGGTCTTTTAACTAAAACTGATTTCTTCTGGAACACTCCTCCAGAACATACCCTTTACTCATCTTCTGACTGCCCAGAGGTAATCAGCTTTGGTTTTCTCCCCTTCATCTTGAAGTCAGGGAATTCTCTTGCTTTCTAGCGTGTAAGTAAATAGATTGTCTCAGATGATAGAGTTATGTCTGAGCTCACCACAGGCCTTATCTTCACAAAGCCGGATGTTATTTAATTCATGCAGTATTTAGAGATAAAGAAAATGGAAGCTATAGCAGAAGAGCTGCCGTGCAGTGCAGGGACCTGAGTACGGCTCCAGGAGACCTGTAGTGCACAGTCTCTGCAAAACAGACCATGTGAAGCTCAGAGAAAAAACTTACATGGAGAAAATAGGAGAATCAAAAAATGGAACAAAGCACAGGGGAAAATGTGCAAATAATAGCTGCCAAAAGTCCTTTAATGTACGTATATAGCAGTTTACATTAGCCAAGTAAAATCTGAAACTGGAAACAAAGAGAATGGATATGAGTAAACAAGCAAAATAGCTGAAGTCTGTGATTAGACATAGCAGCTTGAGACAGCTGGTACCCATCAGATCCCAGCCTAAGTCCCAGCAATACACTTGAAGGATCTTCAGAAACTGATACGTAGGAAAACTGTATGAATTCAGGAACAATTTTATTCAGACTTTTTAAATAGCTATGTGGAGAATAGCACAGCTTAGCTGCTATCTTGTGTAATGCGCAAAAAAAAGGTATGCTTCTTAATATTTAAGTAAAACTGGACACCAAATACTTTGTTCATCTTTTACTAGAGCAGTATTTCAAAGGGTGACCCACAGTTTCTGTTCCCCTCCACTCTGCCCTTCCCAGCTTTCACTAGGAATCTTAGTGACTTTGTTGCTATTTTATCTTATCTTTCAGCTAGATTTAGGAGGGTACTTTGAACAATATTTTTCTGCACGTCTGCATTCCCTGTGCATCCATTGTATCTTACAGTACTTGGTTCTTTCTCATATCTTCTCTTTTTGGTCTTGTGTGCTTGTTTTTCTATATGTGATCTAGATGACTAGAAATACAAGCTTGTGAGGCTATGTAGTTTCTGCCCTCAAAGTGTATTTGCAGAAGATTCCCTGGTGGTTGTGAAAAAACGTGTCAGCACTGATCTTTGTGGAGGTTGCATTTTGTGATAGGAAATTGTAGCTATGCAAAAAGCAACTTAAATCTTGGTTTTATGTGTATGTCAAAGTGGCTGCATACTGCATTCTGATATGACCACACATTTTTACTCAGGCTTTTCATATATTTGAGTTTTGGAACATCTGAGAGTAGGGAGTAAAATTGCTTTGCAAAATCTTTGCTTCAAAAATTTGACTCTTTTTTTCCCCCTCCCAATCTCAACTCTGCCAAGAATCCCGGATACAGGTATTGTTCCTATGACCTGTTTTTCATAGAATCATAGAATAGTTAGGGTTGGAAAGGACCTCAAGATCATCGAGTTCCAACCCCCCTGCCATGGCCAGGGACACCTCCCACTAAACCATGCCATCCAAGGCTATGTCCAACCCCACCTTGAACGCTGCCAGGGATGAAGCATTACAACTTCCTTGGGCAACCCATTCCAGGGCCTCACCACCCTTACAGTAAAGAATTTCTTCCTCAGATCCAATCTAAACCTCCCCTGTTTAAGTTTAAACCCGTTGCCCCTTGTCCTCTCACCACAGTCGCTAATGAAGAGTCCCTCCCCAGCACCCCTATAGGCCCCCTTCAGGTACTGGAAGGCTGCTATGAGGTCTCCACACAGCCTTCTCTTCTGCAGGATGAACAGCCCCAATTTTCTCAGCCTATCTTCATACGGGAGGTGCTCCAGTCCCCTGATCATCCTCGTGGCCCTCCTCTGCACTTGTTCTAACAGTTCCATGTCCTTTTTCTGTTGAGGACACCAGAACTGCACACAATATCCAAGTGAGGTCTCACGAGAGCAGAGTAAAGGGGCACGATCACCTCCCTCAACCTGCTGGTCACAATCCTTTTGATGCAGCCCAGGATACCGTTGGCTTTCTTGGCTGCAAGCGCACACTGCCGGCTCATGTTCATTTTTTCATCAACCCACACCCCCAAGTCCTTCTCTGCAGGGCTGCTCTCAATCTCCTCCCCACCCAACCTGTACCTCTGCCTGGCATTGCTCCGACCCAGGTGGAGGACCTTGCACTTAGCATGGTTAACCTTCATCAGGTTGGCATCAGCCCACCTCACAAGCGTGTCAAGGTTCCTCTGGATGGCATTCCTTCCCTCCAACGTATCAACCGAACCACACAGCTTGGTGTCATCGGCAAACTTGCTGAGGGAACACTCAATCCCACTGTCCATGTCACTCACAAAGATGTTGAACAAGACCAGTCCCAACACCGATCCCTGGGGGACACCACTCGTTACTGGTCTCCAGCTGGACACTGAGCCACTGAGCACTACTCTTCGCGTGCGGCCATCCAGCCAGTTCTTTATCCACCGAGTGGTCCACCTAACGAATTGATGTCTCTCCAACTTAGAGAGAAGGATGTCATGGGAGACAGTGTCAAAGGCTTTACACAAGTCCAGGTAGATGACATCAACTGCTCTACCCCTGTCCATCAGTTCCGTAGCCCCTTCATAGAAGGTCACCAGATTGGTCAGGCAGGATTTCCCCTTAGTGAAGCTATGCTGGCTGTCACCAAGCACCTTGTTGGTTTTCATGTGCCTTAGCATGCCTTCCAGGAGAATCCGCTCCAAGATTTTGCCAGGCACAGAGGTGAGACTGACTGGTCTGTAATTCCCTGGCTCATCCATTTTCCCCTTCTTAAAAATGGGGGTTATATTTCCTTTTTGCCAGTTATCGGGAACTTCACCTGACTGCCATGATTTTTCAAATATGATGGACAGTGGCTTAGCAACTTCATTTGCCAGCTCCTTCAGGACCCGCAGATGGATTTCATCCGGTCCCATGGACTTGCATACATTCAGGTTCCTAAGGTGGTCTCGAACCAGATCCTCTCCTACAGTGGGCCCTGGGTCTTCATTCTCACTGTCCCTGCATCTGCCTTCCTAGACTTGGGTGGTGTGGTCAGAGCATTTGCCCGTAAAGACTGAGGCAAAGAAGTCATTAAGAACCTCAGCCTTCTCCAAATCCAGGGTAGCCAGTTCTCCCGATAACTTCTGGAGAGGGCCCACGGTGTCCCTAACCTGTCTCTTATCGGCAATGTACCTATAAAATCCCTTCCTGTTATCCTTAACATCCCTAGCCAAGTTGAATTCTAAGTGGGCCTTAGCTTTCCTAACCTGGTCCCTAGCTTCCCGGACATCATCCCTGTATTCTTCCCAGGCCGCCTGACCTTGCTTCCACCTTTTATAAGCCTCTTTTTTCCTTCGAATTTTGCTTAGCAGCTCCTTATCCATCCAAGGAGGTTTCCTGGCCCTCCTGCTGAACTTCCTTCTAGCTGGGATGCATTGCTCCTGAGCTTGCAGCAGGTGAGCCTTGAATATCAACCAACAGTCTTGGGTCCCCCTGCCCTCTAGGGCTGTATCCTGAGCAGGTTCCTGAAGAGGCCAAAGTCTGCTCTCTTGAAGTCCAGAGCAGTGAGCTTGCTGCATGCTCTTCTCACTGTCCTGAGGATCTCAAACTCGACCATCTCATGATCGCTGCAATCAAGGCTGCTCTGGAGTGTCACATTCCCAACCAGCCCTTCCCTGTTGGTGTGGACGAGGTCAAGCATGGCACCTCTCCTTGTCGGTTCCTCAATTACTTGCAGAAGGAAGTTGTCTTCCACACAATCGAGGAACCTTCCTCAGAAAACTCTCAATTTATTGAAGATAGTGATTTTGAAGCTTCTCACATTAACATCAATGCCAAGTGTCTTCTGGCTTTGGTGAAAACCCAGACTTCGCTTTTTGTTGAAGAGATACTTTACCAGTTCTTTAGAACATCTGTTTTTCTCAGGTGTCACTTAGAAATATACAAACATCACCTATGCAAATGATTGACCATTAGCTCAATTGCAGAAGAACAAAGCTCTTACTCTAGAATTTAATTACCATTCTCTACTCTGCTCTCATGAGATCCCACCTGAAGTACTGCATTCAGCTCTGGGGCACCTAATATGAGAAGGGCATGGGCATGCTAGAGGGCAGCCACGAATATGATCAGAGGAATGGAGAGCCTCTCATACATAGGTTGAGAGTTGGCCTTGTTCAGTCTTGAGAAGAGAAAGGTCCAGGCAGACCTGAGAGCAGCTTCCAGTACCTAAACAGGACCTATAGGAAAGCTGTCCTTTTTAGAAGGATATGTAGGGACAGGATGAGGGGGAATGGATTTAAACTGAAAGAGGGTAGATTTAGATTAGGCATTAGTAAGAAATTCTTTAGTATGAGGGTGGTGAGGCACTGGCACAGTTTGTCCAGAGAAGCTGTAGCTACACCATCCCTGGCAGTGTTCAAGGCCTGGTTAGATGGGGTTTGAACAACCTGGTCTGGTGGAAGGTGTCCCTGCCAATGGCAGGGGGTTTGGAACTGGATGACTTCTAAACTCTCTTCCAACCCAAACCATCCTATGATTCTATGATTCCATATAATTTTTTGTGTGCAAACGCCAGAAGAATGCCCTTCTTAATGGAAAAAGAATTGTTATTTTCATTATATATTTTCATTAACATAATTTTCATTAAGAAAGAAACATCAGAGGAGCAAATTTTTGTCATCTCTAGTGCGTGTGGAAGGCTCAACAATGTTTGACTCCTGAAATTGATAACTTGCATACTAAATGATTGCATGACCTTGAACAAATTCCGTAAAACAAGGTGTTAGTAGCTATTCCCAACTATGTTGGTGTTTTGTAATTGTGTTTTAATAATGCTATTAATATTCACTAAGTTGAACCATGTTGAGTGCGCTTGATAATATATGTATTAGGTACTAGAACAGCCAGCATGAATAGATCAAAATGAAGTAATTATCACAAACATTGCTAATTTAGCACCTGTACTCAAGCCCTCATTTGCATTGCCTTTGAGTTATAACATTGAAGACAGACTTTTTCTTACTAAACTTGAAGGGCTGTGATACTACATGAAAAAAAATGTCAGTGAGAAAGTAAGAAGTAGGCAGGAATCAATTCACAGGTTTCATAGCTGGTTGCGTATCTGCATTTTTAATGCAGTACTATTACAAAAATTTCAGTATCTTCTGTTTCATTAATTTATTTGCTATTGTAAAGAAATAGGTCTTCCAGTATGAAGGTGCAACTAGCAGTTTAGTACCAAATTTTCTTGATAATTCTAAGTCTGTGTAACACTGCTTGAATATTCAGACTGAAATGATATTTCCTTGTGAAAGCCTACATAGATACCATTTTTAAAATGACACATTTTCCTCATATCCAGGACTCCCACCAGAGATCTGCAGGTGGAGACACTGCTGCTGTCTCTTTGGAGCCATCAGCTTTGGGAGGACTAAAATCTCTACCCTTTATCAGTTTAAGGTCTGCATCCTGATTATGCATCACAAATGCACATTCTCAGATTTTCTGCGTCCACGTCTTGACACTGCAATAGTGAAGGAGACTTCTTCAGTTACCTCAGTTACTGCAAAGACGGGAGCTAAATGAGGAAAGAAGCAGCACGGAGATAAACAGGAGTCAGGGCCACTGAAACTTGCACTGAGAAATTAGATTCCATCCTTATCACAAAATTAAACCAAACTGATTTGGTGTGCTTCATTTTTTGAATTCCTGACTGGAGTCTTGATATCTGATTTGATCAGAAGTGCTGCATGCTTGAAGCTAAAATGGAAACTGACACAAGCTTTTAATTTTTTTAATTCTGTATGAGGTTGAATTCTCTAAAAAAAACCCCAAGTTACGAAAGTTTTGACTTAGGTAGTTGGAGTTTATGTTATCTTGCTAGACTTGACCACCAAATTTTAGAGATTCTCCTTCTTTCGCAAGAATGAGACATAAATATGGAATACTTACATGCAGTAACAGAAATCTGGACAATGATGGCCTTGGAAATAGAATAGTTTTCCATGCAAAGGTAATAAAATATCTTGCTAAAGGGTTGTTCATAACAGCACTTGCTATTTGTTCACTTTTCTTCCATTGAATATCTTCATGAGCAGTAATGGGGACTTTGTTATACACGGATTGTACAGTTACTAAGAAGCTGGCCGACTCCAGTTGGCTAAATTAATCTTTTTAAAGGTTTTTATCCCACATAAATCCTAAGTGTACAGTTCAGAGAAGTATTCAGCCATTGGCTGAGAGAGCTTTTGTTTCTCTACACCTTCTTTTCTCTCCTAGATTAGGGCAACTGATGTTTCCATTAAGTTTCTGTATGAGATCCACAGCAGTTGGCATGAGGGTGTGCTGAAGCAGACCATGCCACGCAGCAGCTTTCTGTGGCAGCAAAGGAACAACAAGAGATTAAAGGACTGACCCCATGGCTGATATGACAAATATTGTTTCCTAAGGTTTGCAAGCAGTGTTCAAATTACATGAATTGTAAATTCCTTTTAATATACTGCCAATGGCTGCCGTAGTGCTTGGCATAATTTGATTTACTTCAATAATAATAAAGCTATGACTGGGACAAGTGTTTCTTGTTGAGAGTGAACATGTGAGCAATCCAGCCTCTGACTTAGCCTCACTCGAGTAGTGAGCTGAGGGCTTCATAGGCTACTGAAAGGGTTAACAAAGGATGCCTACGTGCTGACATGAAGAGGACGTTGCCTTGGGGAGGCACAGAGCAGGCTTACCACAAAGCAAACCTTGCTTGCAAAACAGGAGCCTGTTGCTATGGACATTTCATAAGTTAATCAATCAGATGTTATCGACTGTTCCAGTACTTTGTAACTTTTCTATAAAAAGTGATGCTTGCGTTTAATAAATTGTCAACGTTTGGTCACATTGTTGTCCATGTTCTCCCGCCGCACAAACCTAATCCTGGCTCTGTGTGCTTGCATAGGATACAGTCTATAGTTACAGAATAATTAACTTTTCCTCGAATGTGTGGCAGAATGGAGGTGGCATAGCTTCAGAAACTACATGAGATACCGAGATACTGTTGGGGAATGGTTTTCTTATATTTTTTTATTTCTAATCCTTTTTTTAACCACAATACAGATTAGAGAAAAATGTTGCAAAAATTGTTGTAAAAGAAAATTAAAGATTATATTTAACTTGTCATGAAAAAGCTATCAGAGATGTTGCTCTTTAATTTAGTCCCTAACTCACCCAGTTGTACGTGAATATTCTAAGACTTTATACATTAGTAACATGTAAGATAACACTATCATCTAAAAGCTTTGCAGTACCATGGGCATAGCAGCATGAGACGGGTTATTCTTATCCTCACCTTTGTGTTTCACGTAGCCAGATGAACAGTGCAACACAGATTTCCTTTTATTCTGTTGTTGAAAACCAGTTTGCAATAGCAGCATACATTCAATGAACCCAGTTATTTTCACTCCTTGGAGCTGCCTGAAACGTGATCTTTGGCCCACTGTATTCAAAGATATCATTTTGCATATGCAGATAAACAGAGGCAAATATGTATAACATGCCTTTGTAAAATAGCGCGTCAGAGGTTTATTTTGCTTTTGACACACAGAATCACAGAATCACAGAATAGTAAGGGCTGGAAAGGACCTCAAGATCATCGAGTTCCAACCCCCCCGCCATGGGCAGGGACACCTCCCACTAAACCATGCCATCCAAGGCTATGGCCAACCCCACCTGGAACGCCGCCAGGGATGAAGCATTCACAACGTCCCTGGGCAGCCCATTCCAGGGCCCCACCACACAAACAGTAAAGAATTTCTTCCTCAGATCCAATCTAAACCTCCCCTGTTTAAGTTTAAACCCATTACCCCTTGTCCTCTCACCACAGTCCCTAATGAAGAGTCCCTCCCCAGAATCCCTATAGGCCCCCTTCAGGTATTGGAAGGCTGCTAGGAGGTCTCCACGCAGCCTTCTCTTCTCCAGGCTGAACAGCCCCAACTTTCTCAGCCTATCTTCATATGGGAGGTGCTCCAGTCCCCTGATCATGTTCGTGGCCCTCCTCTGGACTTGTTCTAACAGTTCCATGTCCTTTTTATGTTGAGGACACCAGAACTGCACGCAATACTCCAAGTGAGGTCTCACGAGAGCAGAGTAGAGGGGCAGGAGCACCTCCCTCAACCTGCTGGTCACACTCCTTTTGATGCAGCCCAGAATATGGTTGGCCTTCTGGGCTGCAAGTGCACACTGCCAGCTCATGTTCATTTTTTCATCAACCCACACCCCCAAGTCCTTCTCTGCAGGGCTGCTCTCAATCTCCTCCCCGCCCAACCTGTAGCTGTGCCTGGCATTGCTCCGACCCAGGTGGAGGACCTTGCATTTAGCATGGTTGAGCTTCATCAGGTTGGCATCAGCCCACCTCACAAGCGTGTCAAGGTCCCTCTGGATGGCATTCCTTCCCTCCAATGTATCAACCGAACCACACAGCTTGGTGTCATCGCCAAACTTGCTGAGGGCGCACTCAATCCCACTGTCCATGTCACCCACAAAGATGTTGCACAAGACCAGTCCCAACACCGATCCCTGGGGGACACCACTCGTTACTGGTCTCCAGCTGGACACTGAGCCACTGAGCACTACTCTTTGCGTGCGGCCATCCAGCCAGTTCTTTATCCACCGAGTGGTCCACCTATCAAATTGATGTCTCTCCAACTTAGAGAGAAGGATGTCATGTGAGATAGTGTCAAAGGCTTTACACAAGTCCAGGTAGATGACATCAACTGCTCTGCCCCTGTCCATCAGTTCCGTAGCCGCTTCATAGAAGGTCACCAGATTGGTTAGGCAGGATTTCCCCTTAGTGAAGCCATGCTGGCTGTCACCAAGCACCTTGTTGGTTTTCATGTGCCTTAGCATGCCTTCCAGGAGAATCCGCTCCAAGATTTTGCCAGGCACAGAGGTGAGCCTGACTGGTCTGTAATTCCCTGGGTCATCCATTTTCCCCTTCTTAAAAATGGGGGTTATATTTCCCTTTTGCCAGTCATCGGGAACTTCACCTGACTGCCATGATTTTTCAAATATGATGGACAGTGGCTTAGCAACTTCATTTGCCAGCTCCTTCAGGACCCGTGGATGGATTTCATCCGGTCCCATGGACTTGCATACATTCAGGTTCCTAAGGTGGTCCCGAACAAGACCCTCCCCCACAGTGGGCCCAGGGTCCCCACCCTCACCGTCCCCGCGTCTGCCTTCCAAGACTTGGGTGGTGTGGACAGAGCATTTGCCCGTAAAGACTGAGGCAAAGAAGTCATTAAGAACCTCAGCCTTCTCCAAATCCAGGGTAGCCAGTTCTCCCGATAGCTTCTGGAGAGGGCCTACGGTGTCCCTAACCTGTCTCTTATCGGCAATGTACCTATAAAATCCCTTCCTGTTATCCTTAACATCCCTAGCCAAGTTGAATTCTAAGTGGGCCTTAGCTTTCCTAACCTGGTCCCTAGCTTCCCGGACATCATCCCTGTATTCTCCCCAGGCTGCCTGACCTTGCTTCCACCTTTTATAAGCCTCTTTTTTCTTTCGAATTTTGCTCAGCAGCTCCTTATCCATCCAAGGAGGTCTCCTGGCCCTCCTGCTGAACTTCCTTCTAGTTGGGATGCACCGCTCCTGAGCTTGCAGCAGGTGAGCCTTGAATATCAACCAACAGTCTTGGGCCCCCCTGCCCTCTAGGGCTGTATCCCATGGAACCTTACTGAGCAGGTTCCTGAAGAGGCCAAAGTCTGCTCTCTTGAAGTCCAGAGCAGTGAGCTTGCTGCATGCTTTTCTCACTGTCCTGAGGATCTCAAACTCAACCATCTCATGATCGCTGCAATCAAGGCTGCTCTGGAGTGTCACATTCCCAACCAGCCCTTCCCTGTTGGTGAGGACGAGGTCAAGCATGGCACCTCTCCTTGTCGGCTCCTCTATTACTTGCAGAAGGAAGTTGTCTTCCACGCAATCAAGGAACCTTCTGGATTGCTTGTGCCGGGCTGTACCATCCCTCCTACAGATATCAGGGTGGTTGAAGTCTCCCATGACAACAAGGGCCTGCAAGCGTGAGGCTGCTCCTATCTGCCTATGGAGCGCTTCGTCCAGCAAGTCCCCTTGGTCAGGCGGTCTGTAACAGATCCCCACAATAATGTCACCCATCACTGTTCTCCCTTTAACCCTGACCCACAAACTCTCTGTCGACTGCTCACCTGTCCCCAGACAGAGTTCCATACTCTCTAGCCTATCCCTAACATAAATGGCAACTCCCCCTCCCCGTCTGCCAGGCCTGTCTTTCCTAAAGAGCCGATAACCTTCCATTCCAACACACCAGTCATAGGAGCCATCCCACCATGTTTTTGTGATGCCTATGATATCATACCCCCGCAGATGTGCACACATCTCTAATTCCTCTTGTTTGTTCCCCGTACTACGGGCATTTGTAGAGAGGCATTTGAGCCGAGATCCATTTGAAGCCAGCTCATTGCCTGGAGCAGCTGGAATATCCCTACATTGCTCCGAACGTTTACTATAGGTGCTACTAACCGACTGGGTGTGTTGGGATGGAATGCCGCCCCCCTCCCCCAACACATCTAGTTTAAAGCATCCTTGACCAGCCTGGCAAGCCTCCTACCAAATCCCCTCTTCCCCTTCTTTGTCAGACCAGCTCCACCAGCCCCCAGTAGACCTGGCCTACTATATTGAGTCCCATGGTCAAGGTACCCAAACCCCTGACTATAGCACCACCCTTCTAACCATTTATTAACCTGCGCAATCCTCCTAGCCTTTTCAAGGTCCTGCCCTGTATCCTGGAGAATTGACGAAAAGACAATCTGAGCTCCAGAACCCCTAACCACCTCTCCCAGAGCCCTGTAGTCCTTCTTTATAGTCTCCGGGCTACTGCTATCTATATCAGTAGCACCCACATGGATTACCAGCAGTGGGTAATAGTCAGTGGGACCGACTAGAGCAGGCAGCTTCTCGGCCACATCCCTGATCCGAGCCCCTGGTAGGCAACACACCTCACATATACATCATAAAACATTAAAGGAAATCATGCTGAGGGGTATTAGAATTAGTGGTGTGGGAAAGCAGATTATGAGAGATAATTTGCAAATCAAAGTCGAATAGAATTTCATTTCCAAACCAACTGTTAAAATTTGTAACTGATAATGCTGAACCTATTCTTATAACTGTAATTACTGCACTTCTTTATTATGGTAGTGCTGAGAGAACCTGGTCATGGTTCCTTTTGTTCCTAACATGTGCACATCAGAAATATAGTCAGTGTCGGCCCCAGAGAGCCTATAATCAGATCAGCGATGAAAGGATGCAAGAAATAGACAGTTAAGAACCTCACTGTGTTAACAAATCCACTGTGATTAGAGTAATAAGTACCTCTTGTGCTACAACTATGGCAAGGAACCTATTACTTTTATTTCAAAAGCCTTTGCTGAGTATATGGATATATTTTTAATGATAATGGTATTTTTATGCAATTATAAATTAAAAATAATAGCACTGGAGTGTCTGGAAATATGCTTGCATGGTGTAAGGGGAGAAAGGGGAAGCAAGGCAAGAAAATAGTTCGTTCTGTGAAAAGTTTCTTGTTTATATTCTCTTCTTTCATTAGGAATAAATCTTAAGTGACTGGTTGTGCAGGTTTTGGCTGGGATAGAGCTAATTTTCTCCATAGTAGCTAGTATGGGGCTATGTTGTGGATTTTTGCTGGAAACAATGCTGACAATTCAGGATTGTGTTTGTTATTGCTGAGCAGCGCTGACACAGAGCCAAGGCCCTTTCTTCCTCTTTCCACACCCCACCAGCTAGTAGGCTGGGAGGGCACAAGAAGCTGGGAAGGGATGCAGCTGGGACAGCTGATCCCAACTTACCCTAGAGATATCCCATAGCATATGGTGTCACGCTCAACATACAAATTAAGGGGAAAGTTGCCTGGGGTAGGTGGGGGTGGGGTAGGTGTGCTGCAATTATTATTATTATTATTATTATTATTATTATTATTATTATTATTATTATTATTATTATTATTATTATTTTTAAATTTTAGTTATTAAACTGTTCTTATCTCACACCACAAGTTGCAGTAAAGTTCAAATTGTAGCTCTCAGATGGTGTTTATAGGATGTGATATCTGTAGGAAAAGTGTCACATTTTTAGCAAAATTTTTCTGAGGCAAATGGGTTTCAGGAAGCAGGGGTATGCCACTATCCTGAGAAGATGCCCTTCTGTTAGCTCACTTTGAAGATCTTGAGTAAATACAAAGGGGGAACGTATCCTAACATTTACTTCAAGCTTTTTCTATCCAGGTGAGGAAGCCTCCTTTGCACAGGGTTACCAGGCATAGTGGATTAGTGGATGCAAGAGACATTCCTTTTTTCAGAACAGTTTTCAGGGCAACAGTCTTAAGGCTTCAGCATATCCTTGTGAGGCAGTAAGGTGACTACAATGGGCAACAGGGGGACAGAGAAAGTAATGAAGGTCCCAAAATTCTTTGGCTCATCCTTGGATTATTTCTCTAAGAGATGTAGTGTTCAGGAGAAATGAAGGTTAAAAGAAATGTCAAAGAAGATCGCTTCTGCTCGCAGTGAGAGCAAATGTGTTTCTGAATTTGGATATGAGGAATCCCCCTGATCTTAATGCTGAAGTGAAGAATGGTTTGAGGGCAGAATTCATTTGTATGCTTCTTTGCAGCATTTCTGTGTGGAAAAATTTGCTAGATTCGTGTCTCCTGAAGTTGGATCACAAAGAGGTGGGCATATGGCAGCTTGCATAATTCTGAGAACATGACACACACATCCTGGATGAATAGCAGCTGGCTTCAGGAGGGAGACAACAAATTTGCAAACCGCAGATACCAGGTTTGTGAGCTGGTCCTATGTGACCTTTGAAAGCGAAATTTTTGAATAATATGTGAAATCTGGCGTCTTGGAAAAATGTTTGGTATAAATATGTGGGAATAGTAATGAATATAAAATAGCAACATTAGTAGTTTTTTAGTAGCATAAAGCACATTGATTATAGTGCTAATGAAATAATCTGAGTCCTGATCTGTATAGTTTACTATATAATGGGAACCAAGATGTAAGTGGAAGAATATTCATGTGTCTGGATAGACAATGCAGCAGTTCCTGTATTGTATCACACCAGCTGTGCTTCTGGTGTTAGATCTTTGATCTGGCTAGGCAAGTTATACATATTTCCAAGAAAAGAGGAAGTGAAAGTGTTATTAGGTAAAAAATAGAAATGGACTCCTTAGATATCAATGGTGAGAATTTAACATTCAGGTAGTGGTGTTCTTTGGTTTTTTTAATTCTCAAGAAACTTCAGAATATGAAACATGCTAGACTAATTGTAGTAAAATTCATGTCATAAGTTACTATTCCTTAGTCTTATGGAAGTTTGAAAGCACTGAATGTAGCCCCCAGGTGAAAGGATGTGTGTCCAGAGGAGGTTGGAAACACTATTCTATTAAAATGATATTTCGATCAGATAAATAGAATGGCTTGATTGAGGTTGATGTTATTTCATAAATGGCAGAGGTAATACTGAAGAAAGAAGTTTGAAAAAGTTATGCAGCTTGACTATAATTTATGTGTTTGAGTACAAGGAAGCCACACATCTCAGGTTTCATGTAATTGTTTTAAGTTATTCTCACCTCTTTGCCATAGCCTCCTTTTCCATCCCAGTACAGCTACTCCTTCCTAAGTGGGAAACCATAATGGATCTCTATATCATACAGAGTTTGGAGGACTTAATCATTTTTCCTGCAAAAGTTAAATAAAGTTAAAAACTTTCACCCCATCAATCCTTTAGAAAGCTGTCCAACCTGACATTTCATTAGCACATTTTGTCGGTGGATGAATTGTACAGCATGCTCTGAAGAGAGGGTGGAAAACATCCAGTCTTTTTTCGTTAGATCCATCCAAAGCTGAGCCACTGGAGATTGCATACAAAAAAGCGCATGAGACAGAGAAAGTGCTATTCTGTCTATAAACTGCATTAATCATTCATTCCCTTCTGAGTGCTTTGAGTCACTACCCTGTCTCTGGTTAGGTCCAAAACCAGCAATTTAATTTTGAGCTGCATGACAGATATATTTCAAGGAAAATCACAGATATAATGACTCCTGCCAGGCTTGATAAAGTCCTCATTCGTCAGTTAAGGAGCTTCCAATAAGGCAAGATGGATAGAGCAAAATGGGGCAGATCATATGATACTTTGTGTAGGGCAGGGATTGCCAGAATCTTCCCCTTTCTCATGCACGCATGAGCCCATATTCTCCAAAACACCCCTCACCCTCCCCTCCTTCATACATGCTCCTTTTGTGGATTCTGGGAATAGAAATAATTAGGGAGCTTTGATTTGCTAGTATGAACTAATTACCTAAGGGACTGGGACCGCTTCACTGCTCCATTGAGAGTAAATGTGAAAGGGCTGACCAAAGGCAATAAATACCTGAGGAGTCACCCATTTACTGCAGTGTCAGAATGATTTTCTCTCAGTAAATTTTTTCTTGGCTATGCTGAAAACAAGTGTTCAAATAAAAATGATATATGTAAAGATAAGTGGCGCGGCAAAGTCAAATAAATTGCTGGCAAATGTGCTACATAAACAAGTGAAGCTCCAACAAGAAATAGGAGACACAATGTGATATATTAATGACCAAATTAAAATACTGATAAGTCAATTAAATGGGCACTGTTAGATTGAAATCATGGGTCTGGTACAGTGTTAAGCCAGTGGATGTATTAAACATTGAAAGGTCATTTTGCAGTTCAAAGTTTGACTAAATACAAAGTCATCCTTGCTTAGGGGTTCCTAATCAGACATCTCTGACAAACTTTATATGTAGATGTTCTAGCCTAGGATTAGAAGATTATACAGTTGTGCACCTTTATGCATAAATGATCTTTCATCCAAAATTCCTCTATTGAGTTGTGAAAGCACAAACAATGCTTGAAGCTCTACAGCTGTTTTAAAAAGCATCAAAAGATTACCGATTTTACTTAGCTCCTTTGATGATACCAGGAGGAACTTATTCACAGACCTTGCTTTCCTGGTCATCGCATCTCATTGTGCCCTCCATCCCTTCCCCTCTTTGGACTTTGCTCCGCTTTTGCCTTTCTAGCAGCTATTTTAACCTGTCTATCTCAATCACTTCCTACCACTAAGACTGTGGTTTCTTTTATTCCCTAAGAGAAAAGATAGGATATTCTCAGAAGTCAGACATATTTTGCTTTTAGTGGCTCATTTCTAGTAAAGCATTCTTGTTTATGGAATACTGCAATCTGTGCTAGATTCAGAACACATTTATTCTTGGACACTTGGTGCCTTGATTTTTTTTGTTGTATCTCATTCTACCTCTGAGGTAGGCTTTTTTCTGTCATTTGGAGAAAAAAAGGTCATAACTCACCATATTCTTGTATTTTGCCTGCATTTAGAGTGTCACTGGAGGAGACACCGATCATAAACTCTAGCTGCCTTGTAACTTAAGGTTCAAATGAAGAGTCAGAGAGCATGGAAATGGTGTAAAGTCATCTTTACCCTCTGTTCTTCCACATCTGTTCTTTCATCTCAAAAATGCAGTAATAGATAATTTCCTCATTCCTAAATACAGGATTTGTGCTCTTTAAACTTTTACTTTGGGGATGATTAATATGAAATAATTTACTTTTCATTCGTAATCAGTTTAACATTTTCATCCTGATTTACATGTATTACTGTGCTGTTGTTTACATATTTGCTATCTTCAAGGAATTATTTGAATCTCAAAATGCTATTTTAAATTAAACTGGTTTTCAATTTTCTTCTTCCTTTCTTCCCATCTTCTTTTCAAATGCTTTAAATCTTCTTCTTACACAATGCAGGGCTTAAAAGCTGGGGTTTTTTCTGAGTATTTCGCCTTCTATATCTTTCCTACCCATGTGACTGAACAAAAGAAAATTTGGCCCTTAAAAATTCGTTGTTGAGTTCTCGGAAGTAACAAAATCAGATTGCGACATTGCTCAAGTTAGCAGAAGTTAGCAGGCTTTCCTCAGCTGCACAGAAGTAATTGACTGTTCTGATATTAATGTCTGTACTCTGGCTGGGAAGACCTTTTCATTTTCTACAGCTACATTAGGCAACATCCTCCTTCTCATTAAATTTTGGCAGTTAGAGGTAATCAAGTCTTTCTTTGCAGAGAAATTTTCACTTTGGAGTAAGCTCGATCTTTATCTTATGTATTTTCTACAGTATCTGAAATACTCAATATTAACAAGTGTTTTCTGCTAGCCAGACTTTATTGTCTGCATTTCATCTGATGATGCCACACTTTGACACCAGAGCCAGTTGCTTTACAACTTCTGCTTTCATAAATATGAAGGAAAGCTAATTTCAGAAAATCATCTGTGAAGGCATGAACGCGTCTTTCATATACTCATTAATTAGCTAACTTGTTTTGAAAGTTTCACTGAAAGAGAAAATAGTAATTGTGCTTCAAAGGGTTCCACTGGCAGATGCATTTTTCCAAAATACTTCATACACCTTTGATAAGTGAAGACGTTAGACACCTAATACTTCTGAAACCAGAGTTAAATGGATTGCACTGAAAAATTTCAACTTTTCCCCATAATTTTTACCTTTTTTATGGTTATATGCTGATTTTTGACTAAAGATTGCATAAATTTTGTTATTTGTGGTGTTTTAAGCCTCCTGTTGAAACATAAGGATACCTTGGCCTTCATGCTGGGCCATGGGAAGCCTTCCTTTTATTTTTCATAAATATACAGCTGTGCTGTTATGAAATGCATAATATCTGAAAGACTTTCCCACTGAAGAAAAGGGAAGAAAAAAGGCAGCTGGTGCAAATGCATGTTTGCTGATATAAGGTGATGCTTAAGGAATGAACGATCACTATCTAGCAGCAGTCTTGTAGATGATTCTCAAGATATTAATTTTGGTAGGCCTGAGACAGCATTTTGGGCACTTTTATAAGTTACAAAATGTAATGAAAAATTTACCCCATGGAATCTATATCTCTGACTGTCTTTTTGGTGTCCCTGCTGGCAAATGCGAATGGGAAAAATGTTCTATGGGATGCTTCCAACTTCCACGGAGCTTGAAAGGATACAAGTATTGTCTCCCTTCTTCTTTCCTTATTTCCCATGTACTTGTATGCAAGCAGCCTCCTTGCAGCCACACAACAGTCTCTGACAGTTTTTCCCCTGCTGTGCTTCCTCACCCCCAGCAGGACAAGTCAGGGATGGGAGTGCAGAGCTCCTGCTATGCTCCTCAGCACGCAAAAGTGGTTTTGTCCCTGCAACCTAAAGAATGAAAAGTTTTGATCTACTTCATCTCTGCAGAGAAAAATGCATTTTGCAGATTTTTTAGAAGGTTGAAAGCCTAAATCAGCAAAAGGTGACAGTTAAAAACAAAAGGGTTTTAAAAGCTCCAGGTATCTCTTGCCCACAAGCCTATACACCTGGGTCGGAGCAATCTCAGGCACAGTTACAGGTAGGGCAGGGAAGAGATTCAGAGCAGCCCTGCGGAGAAGGACTTGGGGGTGTGGGTTGATGAAAAAATGAACATGAGCCGGCAGTGTGCGCTTGCAGCCCAGAAGGCCAACTGTATCGTGGGCTGCATCAAAAGGAGTGTGACCAGCAGGTCGAGGGAGGTGCTCCTGCCCCTCTACTCTGCTCTCCTGAGACCTCCCTTGGAGTATTGTGTGCAGTTCTGGTGTCCTCAACATAAAAAGGACATGGAACTGTTAGAACGAGTGCAGAGGAGGGCCACGAGGATGATCAGGGGACTGGAGCACCTCCCGTATGAAGATAGGCTGAGAAAATTGGGGCTGTTCAGCCTGGAGAAGGCTGCATGGAGACCTCATAGCAGGCTTCCAATACCTGAAGGGGGCCTATAGGGATGCTGGGGAGGGACTCTTCATTAGGGGCTGTGGTGAGAGGACAAGGGGCAATGGGTTTAAACTTAAACAGGGGAGGTTTAGATTGGATCTGAGGAAGAAATTCTTTACTGTTTGTGTGGTGGGGCCCTGGAATGGGTTGCCCAGGGAAGTTGTGGATGCTTCATCCCTGGCGGCGTTCAAGGTGGGGTTGGACATAGCCTTGGATGGCATGGTTTAGTGGGAGGTGTCCCTGCCCATGGCAGGGGGGTTGGAACTCGATGATCTTGAGGTCCTTTCCAACCCTAACTATTCTATGATTCTATGATTTTATGGGCATTTGAAGATACAGCAGAACCCACCAAGACAATAGACTTTTTGTCTCCTTCAGGAATTCACCCAACAAGTAAGAAATAGCTTCTCGGAACCTGTGTAAAATCCAAAGGCAAATATAGCAGTGTTTTTTAAGTAACTAGAATAAGTCAGTTTAGTTAATACTCTACTTAATGGGTTTTAATGTCATATATTGTGTTAGGTAAGGGTGTTGAGGAATTTGTTTGCTTTGGTAAAACCCAAATAGTTTTAATGAAATAATAGCATTTAATTACAATTTCAAGGAGGGTAAAAATGTAAATTGTTTTAGAAGTTCTGTGTACAGAATTTTCAAAATAATTCTAATACCATTTATCATTCAATAGCTGGAGCCAATAAATGTCACTACTGCTCATCCGACAATAAAGCTAATGTTCTTTTTTGCAGGTATTGTTCACAGTGTCATTGTTTTTTTACCCTTCATATAAAATTATATGTGGTTTATGCATATTGTAGCAAAACCATGATAACTATACAAATGCTAACATAAAATCATGGCCCAAGATGTTTTATTTCAAGGTGATCTTTGTTACTGTGGTTACAAGTTTATTGTCATTATAAATACAAATACACTACACTGTAGTTTTATCTCAGTATCTCAATTATAATGCAAATTTTCTTCACAGAACAGTAGCTCTGATAGTTTCTTTCCAAAAAATGCTATAGTTTTGTTTTCTAGATACTTGGGGTTTATGCCATTCAGCATGAATCTGGAACCTTTTGAATGCAGATGAGGAATGTGAAGACAGATGAAGAACAAAGTGGCTTATACTTTAAAGAAATCTGAGAATTCTTCATAGAATTATAGAATCATTTAGTTTGGAAAAACTTGGCTAGGGATGTTAAGGATAACAGGAAGGGGTTTTATAGGTACATTGCCAATAAAAGACAGGTTAGGGACACCATGAGCTCTCTCCAGAAGCTATAGGGAGAACTGGCTACCCTGGATTTGAAGAAGGCTGAGGTTCTTAATGACTTCTTTGCCTCAGTCTTTACGGGCAAATGCTCTGACCACACCACCCAAGTCTTGGAAGGCAGACGCGGGGACAGTGAGGGTGGGGACCCTGGGCCCACTGTGGGGGAAGATCTTGTTCGGGACCACCTTAGGAACCTGAATGTATACAAGTCCATGGGACCGGATGAAATCCATCCACGGGTCCTGAAGGAGCTGGCAAATGAAGTTGCTAAGCCACTGTCCACCATATTTGAAAAATCATGGCAGTCAGGTGAAGTTCCTGATGACTGGAAAAAGGGAAATATAACCCCCATTTTTAAGAAGGGGAAAATGGATGACCCAGGGAATTACAGACCAGTCAGTCTCACCTCTGTGCCTGGCAAAATCTTGGAGCGGATTCTCCTGGAAGGCATGCTGAGGCACATGAAAACCAACAAGGTGCTTGGTGACAGCCAGCATGGCTTCACTAAGGGGAAATCCTGCCTGACCAATCTGGTGACCTTCTATGAAGGGGCTACGGAACTGATGGACAGGGGCAGAGCAGTTGATGTCATCTACCTGGACTTGTGTAAAGCCTTTGACACTGTCTCCCATGACATCCTTCTCTCTAAGTTGGAGAGACATCAATTTGATAGGTGGACCGCTCGGTGGATAAAGAACTGGCTGGATGGCCGCACGCAAAGAGTAGTGCTCAGTGGCTCAGTGTCCAGCTGGAGACCAGTAACGAGTGGTGTCCCCCAGGGATCGGTGTTGGGACCGGTCTTGTTCAACATCTTTGTGGGTGACATGGACAGTGGGATTGAGTGCGCCCTCAGCAAGTTTGCCGATGACACCAAGCTGTGTGGTTCGGTTGATACATTGGAGGGAAGGAATTCCATCCAGAGGGACCTTGAGACGCTTGTGAGGTGGGCTGATGCCAACCTGATGAAGTTTAACCATGCTACATGCAAGGTCCTCCACCTGGGTCGGAGCAATGCCAGGCAGAGGTACAGATTGGGCGGGGAGGAGATTCAGAGCAGCCCTGCGGAGAAGGACTTGGGGGTGTGGGTTGATGAAAAAATGAACATGAGCCGGCAGTGTGCGCTTGCAGCCCGGAAGGCCAACCGTATTCTGGGCTGCATCAAAAGGAGTGTGACCAGCAGGTCGAGGGAGGTGATCCTGCCCCTTTACTCTGCTCTCGTGAGACCTCACTTGGAGTATTGCGTGCAGTTCTGGTGTCCTCAACATAAAAAGGACATGGAAGTGTTAGAACAAGTCCAGAGGAGGGCCACGAAGATGATCAGGGGACTGGAGCACCTCTCGTATGAGGATAGGCTGAGAAAATTGGGGCTGTTCAGCCTGGAGAAGAGAAGGCTGCGTGGAGACCTCATAGCAGCCTTCCAGTACCTGTAGGGGGCCTATAGGGATGCTGGGGAGCGACTCTTCATTAGGGACTGTGGTGAGAGGACAAGGGGTAATGGGTTTAAACTTAAACAGGGGAGGTTTAGATTGGATCTGAGGAAGAAATTCTTTACTGTGAGGGTGGTGGGGCCCTGGAATGGGTTGCCCAGGGAAGTTGTGAATGCTTCATCCCTGGCAGCGTTCAAGGTGGGGTTGGACATAGCCTTGGATGGCATGGTTTAGTGGGAGATGTCCCTGCCCATGGCAGGGGGGTTGGAACTCGATGATCTTGAGGTCCTTTGCAACCCTTACTATTCTATGATTCTATGATTCTATGATTCTATGATAATGTCCAACCTAATTACCAAGTCCACCACCAAACCACGTCCCTAAGTGCCACATCTACCAGTCATTTAAATACCTCAAGGAATGGTGACTCAACCAGTTGCCTGGACAGCCTGTTTCAGTGCTTGACAACCCTTCTGGTGAAGAAATTTTCCCAACCTAAACCCCCCCTGATGCAAATTGATGCCATTTCCTCTTGTCTTATCACGGGCTACCTGGAGAAGAGACTGACTCCCAGCTCACCACAACCTCCTATCAGGTAGCTGAAAAGAGTAATAAGGTCTCCCCTGAGACCAAATTAGTGGGAACCAAGACAAATACAAGATGATAAGGTCTCAGACGAGATTTGATGCTATAAGTTGCTTCTAAGATCCTCTAAGATGAACCTTTATGCAAGCACTATCATTCGTGCATACGCAAAAATATTTGTATCTTAGGCTACATGGACACATAAATTTATGTACTGCATATTTCTAAGTTGGTTTTAGACATTTATATACATACATGCATGAAGATGTATATATGGCGCCAGCTATACGGCATACTGTGTTGACAATTGTTTATACCTGGGAATTATAATTTATATTGTTAGTCACTTATCTTTTTTGGTTTGTTTTTAAAAATCATACCATTCCATTGAATTTAAAAAAAAAAAAAAAAAAACAACAACAACAACAACAACAAAAAAAACCACAACAATTTTTATTGGGTATTTTTATATTTCTCTACTTCTACACTGTAGAAAAAAAACCACTATGTAATACAAAAAGAGCACATACAAACCACAAGAATCTTTTTGTTCTCTTGTAGTTTGATAAGAAATCAAAAACTAGCAGGGTGTCCTAGAACAATTCATTACAGGATGTCTATTCTAGGCAAAATATCATGTGAACGGATGGTTTTAAGATTCTAGGAGAGACAGCATCAGCAACATAAGACCTACAAGAGTTTTTATGTTTATTGGACCAGTTGAACTTCAGAAAATTAATTACTAGGCACAGGAGATCAAAATATTCTCACAGAAATTAATATTATTTTTTAAAATTGCAATACCAGAACCCTGTCTTTTTAAGCATCTCGAAAGAGTGAATAAGGAGAATTCCAATTTCTTTCTCCTAGTGAGAATGGGGATGACATGGGTGAACATTTCTTTCAGTACTTCTGATTTTGATTCTTTCTGAAGCACACAGCTTCTAAGCAGTGAAACAGAATAGAGGAAGTAACCTTTGTGGAATTTATTTGGTTCCTAGTTGATACCATGACCCATAGTTGATGTGTACCAATTAGGTGAGGATGAAATATCGTAGAAGCCAAACAACGGTTCTCAAGGAGCATATAGAAAAGGTTAAATTAATTACTTTCTCAGTAATAGCTCTAACAGTCTTCAATGTAAGCTATATAATGTGAAACTTTTGATTTTGAAAGGTTAAGTATGGGGCACACCTCAGGTAGATTCATGACTGGAAATAAAGCAGATTTCTTACAACTATAAACCTAGTTCTTTCTCGTTGTTTGAACCATTTTCCACTATAGTCCAATTAGGTATGCTGCATTCTGCCAGTTGGTAAGCGAAAAACTTGTCTTCATTTTGTTTCATTTCATTTCCAATAGTTTGTTATGGAACAGAGATGCGGTTTGCAGTATGATCAAAGATGTTAATGTACCACGTGTTCTGTAACATAATACTTATTCTGTTTAACGGAATAAAGGTAGTGGTAGGAATTTATTTAAACATCCAAAAGAAAGAATTCGAATAGATTATATTGCATCCTGCAGATTAACTAGGACACCTACACTGTATAATCTATTTTCTCTTTTCTGCTTTCAGCTTCTCTTTAGATTCTCATTCATCTATAAGACAATGGTAATGATGTATTTAAAGACAGGTTTGGAGTAAAAAGGTACACTGTCTCAGTAGTCTTACTTTGCTAAATGCTGTTATGCAATATTTTAGAAGCAGAAAACAACATCAAAAAGTCTTTACATTCCTATCTTCTTTCTATTGTGTCACGTATTTCTGCTTTTAGAGTCTCTTAAGGTTAACACACCTAAGCCAGTGATTTTAGCTGATAATTTGGAGGCTAACATTGGTGCTTAGAAAAGACCAAATCCAAAAATGTACAGGGTAACAGAGAAAATCTGTCCTACATGAAAAGAAATGACAGGTCTTTCTTCCCTTAAAACAGTCAGATTTGGCATCTGCAATAACTTAAGTGCTACGAACAGAAGAGTTATTCAGAATTAATCTCTAAATTAAAATGTCTGTCACTAGAAGGAAGAAATCATACAATCATAGAATAGTTCGGGTTGGAAAGGACCTTAAGATCATCTAGTTCCAACCCCCCTGCCATGGGCAGGGACACCTCCCACTAAACCATGCCATCCAAGGCTATGTCCAACCCCACCTTGAACGCCACCAGGGATGAAGCATTCACAACTTCCCTGGGCAACCCATTCCAGGGCCTCACCACCCTTACAGTAAACAATTTCTTCCTCAGATCCAATCTAAACTTCCCCTGTTTAAGTTTGAACCTGTTACCCCTTGTCCTCTCACTACAGTCCCTCATGAAGAGTCGCTCCCCAGCATCCCTATAAGCCCCCTTCAGATATTGGAAGGCTGCTATGAGGTCTCCACACAGCCTTCTCTTCTGCAGGCTGAACAGCCCTGACTTTCTCAGCCTATCTTCATACGGGAGGTGCTCCAGTCCCCTGATCATCCTCATGACCCTCCTCTGCACTTGTTCCAACAGTTCCATGTCCTTTTTATGTTGAGGACACCAGAACTGCACACAATACTCCAAGGGAGGTCTCACGAGAGCAGAGTAGAGGAGCAGGATCATCTCCCTCGACCTGCTGGTCACGCTCCTTTTGATGCAGCCCAGGACACGGTTGGCTTTCTGGGCTGCAAGCGCACACTGCCGCCTCATGTTCATTTTCTCATTCGAGCAACACCCCCAAGTCCTTTCTCCGCAGGGCTGCTCTGAATCTCTTCCCTGCCCAACCTGTAGCTGTGCCCGGCATTGCTCCGACTCAGGTGTAGGGCCTTGCACTTAGCATGGTTAAACTTCATCAGGTTGGCATCAGCCCACCTCACAAGCGTATCAAGGTCCCTCTGGATGTCATTCCTTCCCTCCAACTTATAAACCGAATCACACAGCTTGGTGTCATTGGCGAACTTGCTGAGGGAACACTCAATCTCACTGTCTATGTTACTAACAAAGGTGTTGAACAAGACCAGTCCCAGCATTGATGCCTGAGGGACACCACTCGTTACTGGTCTCCAGATGGACATTGAGCCATTGAGCACTACTCTTTGCGTGCGGCCATCCAGCCAGTTCTTTATCCACCGAGTGGTCCACCTATCCAATTGATGTCTCTCCAACTTAGAGAGAAGGATGTCATGGGAGACAGTGTCAAACGTTTTACACAAGTCCAGGTAGATGATATCAACTGCTCTGCCCCTGTCCAGCAGCTCCGTAGCCCATTCATAGAGGGCCACCAGATTGGTCAGGCAGGATTTCCCCTTAGTGAAGCCATGCTGGCTGTCACCAAGCACCTTGTTGGTTTTCATGTGCCTTAGCATGCCTTCCAGGAGAATCTACTCCAAGATTTTGCCAGGCACAGAGGTGAGACTGACTGGTCTGCAGTTGCCTGTCTCATCCATTTTCCCCTTCTTGAAAATGGGGTTATATTTCCCTTTTGCCAGTCATCGGGAACTTCACCTGACTGCCAGGATTTTTCAAATCTGACAGACAGTGGCTTAACAGCTTCATTTGCCAGCTCCTTCAGGACCCGTGGATGGATTTCATCCGGTCCCATGGACTTGTATACATTCAGGTTCCTAAGATGGTCTCGAACCAGATCCTCTCCTACAGTGGGCCCAGGGTCTTCATTCTCACTGTCCCTGCGTCTGCCTTCCTAGACTTGGGTGGTGTGGTCAGAGCAGTTGCCGGTGAAGACTGAGGCAAAGAAGTCATTAAGAACCTCAGCCTTCTCTAAGCCCAGGGTAGCCAGTTCTCCCGATAACTTCTGGAGAGGGCCCACGGTGTCCCTAACCTGTCTTTTATTTGCAATGTACCTATAAAATCCCTTCCTGTTATCCTTAACATCCCTAGCCAAGTTGAATTCTAACTGGGCCTTAGCTTTCCTAACCTGGTCCCTAGCTTCCCGGACAACATCCCTGTATTCTCCCCAGGCCGCCTGACCTTGCTTTCACCTTTTATAAGCCTCTTTTTTCCTTTGAATTTTGATCAGCCGCTCCTTATCCATCCAAGGAGGTCTCCTGGCCCTCCTGCTAAATTTCCTTCTAGTTGGGATGCATCGCTCCTGAGCTTGCAGCAGGTGAGCCTTGAATATCAACCAACAGTCTTGGGCCCCCCTGCCCTCTAGGGCTGTATCCCATGGAACCTTACTGAGCAGGTTCCTGAAGAGGCCAAAGTCTGCTCTCTTGAAGTCCAGAGCAGTGAGCTTGCTGCATGCTCTTCTCACTGTCCTGAGGATCGCAAACTCGACCATCTCATGATTGCTGCAAGCAAGGCTGCCCTGGAGCGTCACGTTCCCAACCAGCCCTTCCCTGTTGGTGTGGACAAGGTCAAGCATGGCACTTCTTCTTGTCGTTTCCTCAATTACTTGCAGAAGGAAGTTGTCTTTCACACAATCGAGGAACCTTCTGGATTGCTTGTGCCGGGCCGTACCATCCCTCCAACAGATATCAGGGTGGTTGAAGTCTCCCATGAGAACAAGGTCCTGCGAGCTTGAGGCTGCTCCTATCTGTCTATAGCGCGCTTCATTCACCGAGTCCCCTTGGTCAGGCGGTCTGTAGTGCTATAAATCGTACTGCTAGCACTAAACCACTCTAAAGATGGGTGAGATTAACAAATGTGTTAAAATTATGTACAAAGAATAGTGTGATTTTTTAAAAATTCCATCCTTAGCATGGAACTGTATAAAGCACTTTTTTAGGAAATCCAAATAAACAAATACAAGCAAATCATCTGCTACACTTCTAATTATCCTGATAGTAAATAGTTGTAGGTGATAAGCTTCTGCTTATGGAAAAAAGGAAAAAGAATGTATCAAAATCTGGCTGATTTAATCCTTCTACTTTAAATACACAAGTGTATGGTTATAATTCAGAAAGCTTGAATTAAACATTGAACACGGGATCTTTATTTGATCTCAGCTGTAATGAATGCAAGCAGCAATGTTTCTGCAAGTCTTCAAGTGACAACAGTATTTTAGTTATTAAAAGATTAGTAAAATTAATATTAATAAATAGTATTATATAGTTATTATTAGGAAACTAGAAGATGCCATCTTTTCACAGATTTAAGTGAGAATCAGATGTCTACACACCTTCAGAATGTGTTTTTGTGAGCTGAAGTTTGTTTCTGAGATTCACGAAACAGGTTATTAATGTTTTCAACTTTTTCAGACTTCAACTGCCCTTTCAGTTGCAATTCTGTTGTTTATAATTCTGTTCTGTTCTGGTTTAATTCTGCTCTCTTTTTATAAGCAGGAGGTAATGAAAATTAGATAGATCACTGCTATATCATGCATATATAGAATAGATATACAAATATATACATATATATATTTTTTCTGTCTAAAAGTGTAACAAGTATTTGTTAGGAATGATCTCTGTAACTTACATGCCTTGGGAACCACATTTAAGTATTTAGCTCACAGGTCAGTCATGCATTTTTTCTGTTAAAAAGAAGTTTCCTTTGTTAACTGTACTTTTCAAACTAATGAGTTATTACAATCCCAAAGAACAAGAATATGTTTCTATATAAACCAGCAACACTTAAGAAAGTTTTCAGTGTTTGAAGAACAGTTAAGAAAGAAATAATTATCACATTACTAGTATTGTGTAAAAATGCCCTGATGATAACACAAAATACATGTGCCTAAAAGAGTACACCGGAACTAGCTATCTGTCCCACTGAACATCAGTGAAATAAGTTGCTAACTGTAATAATGCTTTGACTGTGCACATCTACCGGGTGAAGCTCTTGTGCTTGATCTCCTTCTGGGCTGTGCTGCAGCCATGCCACAGCCAGGCACCCCTTTCATGAGGAGTTTACTTCTGGGTTGTCCCATAGACTTGCTTCACCTGCAGAGTCACCTTATAGAGCACTGAGCTTCTGGTAGACCATCAGCAGCCCTGTGCTTCAGGATAGTGGGACTCGCACTTGTTAGTGAGGCCATGTCCTCGGTTCAGCTGCAGCAGTTATTTTTCTTCTTCTTAGTACCTACTGCAATGCTGTATTTTCGACTTTAGTCTGAGAATAAAGCTGATAATACACAGATGTTTTAGTTATTGCTAAGTAGCACTTACCCTGATCAAGGACTTTTCTGTCTCTCATGCTCTGCCAGTGAGGAGGGGCACAAAAGCCAAAAGGGGAGCAGAGACAGGACATCTGACCCAAACTTGCCAAAGAGATATTCCATACCACAACACATTGTGCCCAGCATATAAACTGGGGGGAGGCAGCAGCAAGGTCAGCTCAGGTTTGGTTGGGTATTGGTCAGTGGGTAGCGGGCAATTGTACTGTGCATCACTTGCGCTTATTGTTTTCCTTTTCCCCTTTTGGTTTCATATTCTCTCTCCTTGTTATTTCTCTTATCACTGTTATTAGTAATGGCAACAGTACTAGTTTTGTGTTATACCTTAGTTACTGGACTGTTCTTATCTCAAATCCTCTAAAAGTGAGGGGGAGGGAAAAAGACGGGGAGTGGGGGAGCAGCTGCATGGTTCTGATTTACTGGCTGGGCTTAAACCATGACAGGCCATCACTTCTTTCTGTCTTGTGTTGTCTTCTACCTTTTCAGGGCGGCCTGCCTTTGCTGATCCCTTTCAAAACCCTTCAGAGAAGCATTTAAAAATGCTTCTTGCATTTGGAAGCTTGACAGGTTTATGAACCAGTGCACAGAAAAGAGCATGCTTGGAGATAGAAATACTTTCATGGATTTCGAAAGGTAGGTCTTGGGTGTAAGCCAAGTTAATTTCATAACCCCTGACACTACAAACCAAGGGCAAACCAATAAAAAGCAGAATAGGACCCCAAAAGCATACAAGTTTGTCCCCAAATGCCATTAATGGCCACAGAAGTGTGTGAAGCTAAGTCCAACCCAGTATGCATCAGTGAACACAGAAACAGCATCTTGAGAAGTTACAGATCAATCAAAGGGACAGATAGAAGATGATAAATAACTAGCAGAATGAATTAAAATATATGGCCTTAGAAAAACTGATGGGCTTTGTGATGTACAAAGCAAAACAGGAAAGATGTTTTCTTCACTCCTTTAAGCCTCCCCTTTAAAATCAGGAAAACATGTGTGTTGTGGAGATGGCATTGTGGGTCTGTTTATGCATCCTTCTAGAAAGAAAGAGAAAATTAAGTGAGCTGCATTTATGACACTAGGCTACACGAAAGTGATTGCTGTATTTGCCATTGAAGTGGAAATACATTGATCATTTCAGCCAGGAGGGATCACAAGATATGGACAACATCATTGCTCTTTTGTTCAGAGATTAATGAAAATATGTAAGGTAAAGCATCTAAGTTTTGTCCCATGTCATTTGAAAATGCAGTTTAGTGTAACAGGTTTTGTCTAGAATGCATGACTGTGCAGATAGATATTATTATACAGTCAATAAATAGATTATAATGTTAGCCTATGTGTCATAATTTGTAAAGCTATGCTATCTGCTTTCCTCAATCCTTAAATGAAGGTAATATCAGAGCTCACTAAAGGTTATCAAGGCTCACTGTGGAAAGAAGGCATTAAATATGCATTAAGGCTAGTAACTGAGCAGCTGCAATGGTTCCCGATTATTTTAAAAGCTCTGATTTAAGGCAGGAGCATCTGAGGCAGAGTAAGTAGGGTAGAGCCTCAGTATTCAAATTTCCTTGATTGCGTGTTTGTAAAAATGGCATTCTTCTTAGTTTCTGTTAGATGCAATAAAAAACCCAGGATTTTCTGGCTACCCTTCAAAGTTGTGGAGAGAGACCACCTGAAATAAAAGTAGGTTTTTCAGTCAGATTAATATCAGTCAACCAAAAATGCATCATTGCTGGAGAATGGCTCCAATCCTCCACAGAGCTGCCTATTTAAAAACAGGAAGGACAATCTCTAAGACTGTAATTTGAAGGGAATTTAACCTCAGGAAAACATGCAATCACACATCAGAATTGCAGACTCAGGTCAGCAGGGGTTTTTGGGATTTCCAATTGGTCCCAAAGAGGCTCAACCATGGGATCAGACAGACCAGCCTTTATAATGTGGGAGCAGGAAAACAGCTGCAGCCTTGTCTTTCTTCCAGGCTTCTCCCTGATTACTGACTCCTCCCATAGCAGGCTACTTCTCCCTTAACTGTTTGAAAACATATGGCAGCTCTACAAAAATCAAGAGTAGCAACTTGCTTTCAGAGAACCTTTTAAAACAGAAGAAACCCATCTGTAAGATGTACATGAGGTGAAAAGTGTTTTCCTCTTGGGCATCATTAATAGGGCAGATTAACCCATTAGATTTTAATGTAGTGGTTTATCTGTTATCCTTTAAGAAGTCAGTGGTGTTGATTAGTTAGGTTAAAGTTTGTTTAACTGTAATGGCTGTCTGTCACCCACTGTCCAAAATTGCACTTTCTTCAAGCTATATTTTCTGTGATCTCTAGAAAAGCCCTGTCATGTGATGAGAATCCCTCCTCTTCTTGAGTATCCCTTCCTGTCTGGTTTTACTATTTGAGGTCTAAGGTTTCTTATGACATCTGTCAACTAAATATCTATTGCTACTCAAAGCACTCAGGACTGGCACTCTGTACATTTGTTTTCATGCAGAAAAATGTGGTTTTGTCTAAAATGTACAACAAAATGGTTTAACCAAAGGGAGTTTTGCATCAGACTTTGTTTTTCATTTTTACATCCAAAAGTGTGTGCTGATAAGACCTGGTTTGACTCCATAACTACAAGGATTCTTTATCTGGATGAAAAATTCCATGTCAAAAAAGTAATACTTTAATGCTTGAGGCTCTTTGTGATTTTTTTGGAGCCTGATTCAGTGGCCAGGTTGTATGAGATCGAAGACTATCCAAAACCATCACAGTTCTCTTTAGAAGGTCAACAAATTTTCTCTTCCTTATGTTAAGCTTGGTTCTATCAGAGCTTAAATAATTTTGATGTGAATAACTGCAGAACTCTATTAGCTGAAACTTTCAGTGTTGTGTGGCATGAGAGTTTTGTTTATAGTGTCACTGAACTCTGCTTTTTGTTACCTTCTGCAGCTAAAATTAGCAGAACCATTTGAAGATATTTTTTAATTTTTTTATTTTTTTGTATGCATAGTAATCAAGTCATTGCTCTTATCATGGCTCTTAACAGATTCAAATGTAATTAAAATAAAACTTTTGGCAATCGCAGTGTTCTAATGTAAAAAAACAGATCAGGTAGTTAAAAGGCAAGGTGATGTGGTTGCCACCTCAGCTTCCCAAAAATGCACAGAGTTCTGTAGCTGTGTTGAGTAACTGGTGCATGCACAAAGTTCTGGGAAACTTGTAGCGGTGGAGGATGAAGAACTCCTTGCAAATACAGTGTTTTCTGGAACACCACAGAGAGAAAAGAGTAGTGCTGCTCAGGGTAATCAGATCCTCCTGCAGAAGTCTGAAGATAGTGTCACTGGAAAATGAAGCTGTCTGAGGAATTTTTATCTTGCAGAAGAGACAGGCTGTTATGAATGTCAGTTTTCTTCTCATTGCAGTTTGTGCAGGAGTGGAGACATACAGGTTTATTTTATTCAGACCTTCTCAATCTGCATTAGCTGTCTAACCCATTTTCTTTGTTGTCACATGCTAAACAGATTTTACATTTTCCATAAAAGATAGGTAAATATCAGTAGGTAATGTGATCTCTGCCTATAAACTTAGGTACTGCAGTCATCCAGCACAAAGTATGGCACTGTCTGTATGAAAAGCTTCTTGGGGATGCAAGAAGCAGCTACAGTTTTGCAAAAACTTCAACTCATTGTTTAGAAATCAAACGATGATTAGATATCCTTCCTCTGCATCACCAAAATTCAGATGTCTTCATGAAGAGATGTCGGGAGATGCTAAAATCATTTAAATGAAACAAGCTTGAAAAGTGTAACAAAATATAGTACCTAAACAGCACTTGTTTTAAATGAAATACACAGAGACATTCTAGCCCTTCACTTGCATTTTGCATGGATTCGTTTCATTCACAAAGTCCCTTACTCCTGGTTTAGAGAAAAACTTTAGAAAAAGATGCAATCAGGAAAGCAACCAACCACCTTTTTTTTTTTTTTTTTTAATAGGAATGCAGTAGGGCAGTAACACCTCCTGCCCTGACTTGAGTCAGTAACAGAAATTAGTAGTGTTGCGGGGGATAAGGAACAACGTACCACTGACCAATATGATCACGCTGAACAGTTTAATGTGCGCAAGCGTGTCTTATATAGAAAAGTTTCAGAACACTAGAACATTCGATAACACTGGATTGGTTAACTTCACCCGGGGGAATGCTAGCAACAGTTTAACGATTGGTTGCGGTTTAAAGTGTCCGCAGCAGCAGGCTCCGGCTTGCAAGCAGGGTTTTCTCGGTGGTAACCTGATCCGGCTCTGCGGCGTCCGGCTCAGTCCCTCTGTTAACCCTTTCGTCGACCTGCAACGCCTCACAAAGCCTGTTACCCACTGCTAGAGTGAAGCTAAGTCAAAGGCTGGGTTGCTCACATGTCCATTAGCTGAAAGAAATGCCTCCGCAAGTAGGGCCATCTGCAGCATTGAATATGCATTTAAAGGACTCCATGTGATTTATGACAAGTATTATGGTATTCAACAATATTTTTTGCTAAACTAACTAGATGTAGTCATTTTTAAGGGAATTTAAAATCCCAGGGACATAATTTAAAGACAGGAGAATGGCCATATCCTATTAGCTAGGCAAGCCTGGACTGTTGTCTGGATTATCAGAAATTGTCCACCGCAATGCCCTTCTTATTATGCCTTCAATTATTTTTTTCCATTCCACATGTAAATCCAGGATCTCCAAAACGGTTTTTGTTACTCCGGCTACATTGCTTGCAACCTGCATGCTATGTTTTAAGTAGTTTTTGTGTGAATGTGACCCTGCCTTCCCTGCTTTGGCTGGCTGACCCTGAGCTAACCTCGTCTCTGAACTTTTTAAGGTATTGTCTAAAAATTTCATTCTTTAGACAATCCATGACAAGTGTTACACAACTTTAACGGAGAAATTTTACTATAAAACACTGTCACATTTGTTTCAATGGCATAGTAAGCATCAAGCCATCATTTCACATAGCAACATATGTCTGAATGACTGAAACATAAGTTCACATATTTCAAGTTTTCATTGGATAATTATTGGTTTATGTCTTCCTTTTATTAAAAATCAGGATTGCAGTTTTCGAGATGCTATCTGACCACACGTTACAGGAGTTACAGTCTGTTCTTTGATTCTAGCTTCTAAGAATTACTTTGTTGTGTTCCTTTTCTAAAGATAAGGCATGTGTTGGGGCTGGTTATTGTTTTTATTTTACTTAATGTGTTGATAATCATATCCCTTTTTCTCTTTGACATCTTTGACCTCAGAAGAAACCTCAGCATTCATGGGCCTAATGACAGAAGTTGAGAGAACACAGCTGAGGAAGGAAATGGTTTTTGGTTTTGTTTCAGTAAGTGTTTTTTATTTTTATGTTCTCTTGTTACCTCAAACGTAAGTTTCCTGGTTTCATTCTTTTTACACCAGACTGAGAAAACTCAGTCCTTTTCTTTGAATATTACGAAGTTCTCAACAGAAATTAAAAAAAAAAACAAACTAAGTTCCATGTTGCTCAATTAAATGTTATAGTGAACTTTGTTTAAAAGCTCAAAATAAACCCTTTTAAAACATTTTTTTTATTATTATTCATATTAAGAAAGTTGAAATGGTAACGTATTGCTTTCTTCATCTTTCCTATTTTGCAGGTTACTTTTACCAAAGTTACCACGCCAGACACAGCATTTTAGGTAAGGATTCTGAACTTCTACAAAATATCTGTTTTAAAAAAAAAATCCATCTGATTAATGACTTCATAGGTAATCAGTATTTTTTAATTTCATTAGTTTTTTATTTTTGACAATTTTGATTTCCAAGAAATTATTCTCAAAGCTTTTATGAAATAAAGGAGGCAATGGAAACATCAGGTAAGGCCATTCTAAGACCCACGTCTGTCTTTGAGGAACTCAGCTCCCTCTATGCCTATAATTTTTATTTCCATAGTACATACTGGTTTATCCCTGTTGTCTTTTCTTGGCCAGCTTCCAAATGCTTCTTCTAATAGTCTTTCATAAATTGACAAACAAATTTCAGGTGGTACTTCAGCAAAGGCTTTGTTGAAGATCAGATCTAATTGACTGACTTGTAAGAAAGCAGGTATTTTTGTGTAAGCTAACTCTCTATGGAAAATCACGAGAGATACCGTATCTATATGGTATTTCTGAGAAAAAAAAAAGCAAAACCAAAAAACAGAAAAAAAAAAACCAGCGACAACAGAAGTACCCAAAACCAAAATCAAAGCATAAAACCAAAACCCTACAAACCAAAAAACAAACAAACCAAAACAAAATGAAACAAGACAAACCCAAAAAATTAAACCAAAACCCACATAACACTTTCATCAAATTTTCCAATTTACTTCCGATTCTTGCAAAAAAGTTGCAAAGCTATGCATATTGCAAAATCTGATCACTGTATTTGTCCAAGGAACTTGTTTGCTTTTGTGTGTCTGTTCCTCCTCACCACTTTACTGAAGAACAGAGAAAGACCCCACCCCAAGTCCTGAAACTCTTAAAGTATACTTCTATAATAACTGTTGGTGTTATACCATATGACCTGACAACTATTATAAAGCTTCCCACATTCTGTGTCTGAATATCTAGATTATCAACAGGTCTCCTACCCTTTTCACTCTGAGGGACTCTGAGAATGTGGTTTCAATGAGCTAAACCCAGGACTTTTCAGAAACACTAGAAAAAATATGTGTCAAAAGTCATCGTAAAAACGTGCAGTAACTGTAATGATGGAAATTTCAACATTTTTCATGGTCTCGGTGGTTGCACAAAGATTCAGCATAAAAAGTTTGACACTATGAATGTAATTAAACTGTGACTTGCACTAAATTAGTATCCTGTTGACTGTGAGAGACAATGGCAATTTATCCAAACTAGGTTTATTAAATATGCTTCTGTATTCATTTGGAAGAAAGTGTTCATATTTTTAAATTAGATCCATGAGTACAGAATGCCACATAATAATAGCAGATACTGAAGAAGTTTTTTTTTCCTCTGCCTATTATGCATACTTATCCTGCAGTGTTGTACTATATCTTGACAGCCATTTCATTTTAAATTAGTATTTCCATTTTAAGTTAATATTTATCCACACTGAATTTTAAAATGAAGATGCAGTTTTATTTGGAGAAAATTCTTGTTCCCCATATTTGTCAGCAACATAGACAGGGGGATAGAGTGCACCCTCAGCAAGTTTGCTGACAACTCTAAGTTATGTGGCTCGGTTGATATGCTAGAGGGAAGGGATGTCATCCAGAGAGACCTTGACACACTTGAGAGTTGGGCCAATGCCAATCTCATGAAATTCAACAAAGCCAAGTGCAAGATCTTACACCTGGGTTGGGGTAATCCCAGGCACAGACACAGGCTGGGCAGGGAAGCAATCCAGAGCAGCCCCACAGGGTAGGACTTGGGGATGCTTGTAGGTGAGAAACTTAACATGAGCCAGCAGTATGCACTTGCTGCCCAGAAAGCCAACCGTATCCTGGGCTGCATCAAAAGAAGCATGACCAGCAGGTCAAGGGAGGTGATCCTGTCCCTCTGCTCTCATGAGACCTCACTTGGAGTATTGTGTGCAGTTCTGGTGACCTCAACATAAGGACATGGAACTGCTGGAGCAAGTTCAGAGGACAGCCATGAGAATGATAAGGGAGCTAGAGCACCTCCCATATGAAGACAGGCTGAGAAATTTGGAGTTGTTCAACCTGGAGAAGAGAAGGCTGTGTGGAGACCTCATAGCAGCCTTCTAGTATCTAAAGGGCACCTACAAGAATGCTGGAGAGGGACTCTTCATTAGGGATTGTAGTGGTAGAACAAGGACTAATAGTTTTAAAATGAAAGAGGGGAAGTTTAGGTTAGATCTAAGGAAGAAGCTCTCCATCGTGAGGATGGTGAGGCACTGGAACAAGCTGTCCAAGGAAGCTGCTAATGCTCCGTCCCTGGCAGTGTTCAAGGCCTGGTTGGACGGAGTCTTGGGTGACATGGTTTAGTGTGTGAGCTGAAACAGTGGGGTTGGAACTAGATGATCTTAAGGTCCTTTCCAACCATAACTATTCTATGATTCTATGAAACTGAAAATATAGCAGTTTCATCATGAAAGTGAAAAGGTGCAGGAAAAAATCCCAATTTTCCCCTCAGAGGGTATTAATTTTTCTTTTTGAAAATATGCTTTTTTTTTTTTTTTTTTTTTTCAGGACACCACAAAGATAGTCTTTAATAATGAAAAGAAAATTTCCCTGATATTGTAAGCTGTAACATTCATAGTGATCATATTTCTTTTGATTAAAAATTGCTGGAGAAAATTGATTACTTAGATCTTGTTTTAATGTCTGCTCACATAATTACAGATGTGAATAGTTTTATAAATACAAATAAAGAGTGCATTATGATATGGCAAGGTTCTGCCTATCACACATACAAATGTTCATTTATGTATCAATTTCTTAGGGCCGTTTAATTATATGTTCTGGTCACATGCTTGAGATATAACATACAACAGTTGAATCCATGAGCCTTGTTTATTAAAACTTTTTATAAAATGAACTAGTGTTGGAATATACCTTATTAGCCTCTGTGGAACATATTATTTATGTCCTAACCCAAAACGCAACAAACTTACCAAAGTGAATAAAAGCTAATGAGAACAGCTGTTGGGTTTCATTTTTTGGTGGGGATGCAACTTGAATCCTTCTATTTGAGGTATGTGGTCAAATTTGAGATTATATTCACTCTTGAAATATCTAAATGGAATATTTTATATTTTTTTTTTCTCCATATAGCTCCAAGTGTCACAACCCTTAGTACTGGGAACCATAATCTCTGGACCAAGTGCCCACAGTCAGTGAACTCCATCTGTATATGCCCAGCAAGTCAGTTGAATCTCACATGGCATTGGCTCGCCTCGTACATGAACACCAGATGAATTCTACAGCACAATGTAAAAGGTTTAAGATTTCCTGGACTCCTGAATGGTCACAAGCATCTTTCGCTACCTGAAAATCCCCAGGTTGAAATCGCAGAATGCTAGCCTAACACCATAGGGTTCTTGGTCCCGGACCTAATCACATCACAGCTGATGAGATGGGAACTCATGTGCAATCTCTACAGAGGAAGTTGTTCCCAGCCCTAGGGTGGGCCAGTCCTTGCTTTGTGTAGCTCAATCTTGAAAACCTTCAGCAATGAAGATCTCTACCTCTTCCAGGCATCCCGTTCCAGTGCTGAAAATTGTTCAGGCTGAACTGCTCAACCTGCAATTTGTGGTGGGTGTCACTCTGTAGATGATTGCCAATATCAAGCAGAATCTAGGATTGTCTTGTATTGTCCCTTAACCTGTTCTTCATCAATAAACACTCAGTGTAATAACACCATCAAGAAAAAGAGAAACTGTTGGGAAAATAAAAATACAAACAGACACACAAAACACTATATAAACTAAACTTTGCTGAATATGTAGGTCTACAACACAGTGTTTTGCATTATAAATTTCTACATGTTGAAGCAGGACACATTAACTGTATATCATAGAATCACAGAATGGATTGGTTGGAAGAAACCTTAAAGATCACCTAGTTCCAATTCCACTGCCATGGGCCTTGACATCTTCCGCTAGACTAGGTTACTGGTCTTTCATATACCTTTAAACTTCTTTTCAGAATTATACACTGAAAATTCTTCCTTAAGAAAGAGCTAATTTGAGACATCAGCTTGGCACGTAAATGACCTAAAACTGGAGGAATGGGAAGATTTTTACCCTGTGTGTTATTCCTGAGCTGCATTGTGGCTGACATGGACAGTGGGATTGAGTGCGCCCTCAGCAAGTTTGCCGATGACACCAAGCTCTGTGGTTCAGTTGATACACAGGAGGGAAGGAATGCCATCCAGAGGGACCTTGACAAGCTTGTGAGGTGGGCTGATGCCAACCTGACGAAGTTTAACCATGCAAAGGGCAAGGTCCTACACCTGGGTCAGAGCAATGCCAGGCACAGCTCCAGGTTGGGCGGGGAGGAGATTCAGAGCAGCCCTGCGGAGCAGGACTTGGGGTTGTTGGTCGATGAGAAAATGAACATGAGCCAGCAGTGTGCGCTTGCAGCCAAGAAAGCCAACGGTATCCTGGGCTGCATCAAAAGGAGCGTGACCAGCAGGTCGAAGGAGGTGCTCCTGCCCCTTTACTCTGCTCTCGTGAGACCTCCCTTGGAGTATTGTGTGCAGTTCTGGTGTCCTCAACATAAAAAGGACATGGAACTGTTAGAGCAAGTCCAAAGGAGGGCCATGAGGATGATCAGGGGACTGGAGCACCTCCATATGAAGATAGGCTGAGAAAATTGGGGCTGTTCAGCCTGGAGAAGAGAAGGCTGCGTGGAGACCTCATAGCAGCCTTCCAATATCTGAAGAGGGCCTATAGGGATGCTGGGGAGGGACTCTTCATTAGGGACTGTAGTGAGAGGACAAGAGGTAACGAGTTCAAATTTAAACAGGGGAAGTTTAGATTGGATCTGAGGAAGAAATTCTTTACTGTGAGGGTGGTGAGGCCCTGGAATGGGTTGCCCAGTGAAGTTGTGAATGCTTCATCCCTGGTGGAGTTCAAGGCTGTGTTAGACATAGCCTTGGATGGCATGGTTTAGTGGGAGGTGTCCCTGGCCATGGCAGAGGGGTTGGAACTAGATGATCTTTAAGTCCTTTCCAACCCTAACTATTCTGTGATTCTGTGATTCTATGATTTTCCACTGCCATTGAATCACCAGTCTGTAAATCATTCTGCTCTGGATAAAGGTGAAAAAAAAAAAAAAAAAAGAAAGAAAAAAAAAATCCCATAAATGAGTACTATGTGTCAAACTGCTATGTTGTGAAAATTTGATCCCTAGGTCTAAGCAGTGGCACTGAGCAAAACCCAGATCATTGTAGAAGCAGATGGCTGTGTTTGCAGCTTTGGGATAGACTTCAGGCATATATTCACCATCTGCCTGCACAGCATTTTCTTAAGTTTTGCTAAATACTGAGTTATTGCCACTAAAGCTTACGAGCATTATGAGAAAACTTACTGAGTATCACATTCAATCAAATATTTCTTTAGCAGTGTAGTGTAGCTTGGTAGGGCAGTGATGAGCATATCCTCCCCAGCTCTCATATCTACTCACTTAAGCAGATTCCTCCTCTTTGTTTAACTCATACTTGGGCTTTTTCTGTATAATCTTATTGTAAAGTATGTAAAATATATCCTTTATAGTCTTCAGAGTTTCTTTAATGGAAATTTTTTATTTTTATTTTTTTTTAAAATGTGTTCAAGGTAATGTGCTTTTGGTGCTTTCTGATATTTTGACACGTTGTTTTATTTTCTCTCTCATTTTAATATTTTTTTTCTCTGAAACGTAACAAGTGTTTCTGTTATAGTTTAGTCATAGAATCATGCAATCATGGAATAGTTAGGGTTGGAAAGGACCTTATGATCATCTAGTTCCAACCCCCTGCCACTGGCAGGGATATCTCACACTAAACCATGCCATCCAAGGCTATGTCCAGCCCTGCCTTGAACACCACCAGGGATGAAGCATTCACAACTTCACTGGGCAACCCATTCCAGGGCCTCACCACCCCCACAGTAAAGAATTTCTTCCTCAGATCCAATCTAAACTTCCCCTGTTTAAATTTGAACCCGTTACCCCTTGTCCTCACACTACAGTCCCTAATAAAGAGTCCCTCCCCAGCATCCCTATAGGCCCCCTTCAGATATTGAGAGGCTGCTATGAGGTCTCCACACAGCCTTCTCTTCTGCAGGCTGAACAGCCCCAATTTTCTCAGCCTATCTTCATATGGGAGGTGCTCCAGTCCCCTGATCATCCTCGTGACCCTCCTTTGGACTTGCTCTAACAGTTCCATGTCCTTTTTATGTTGAGGACACCAGAACTGCACACAATACTCCAAGGGAGGTCTCACGAGAGCAGAGTAGAGGGGCACGATCACCTCCCTCTACCTGCTGGTCACACTCCTTTTGATGCAGCCCAGGATACCGTTGGCTTTCTTGGCTGCAAGCTCACACTGAAGCCGGCTCATGTTCTTTTTCTCATCGACCAACACTCCCAAGTCCTTCTCCGCAGGGCTGCTCTGAATCTCTTCCCTGCCCTACCTGTAACTGTGCCTGGGATTGGTCCGACCCAGGTGTAGGACCTTGCACTTGGCATGGTTAAACTTCATCAGGTTGGCATCAGCCCACTCACAAGCGTGTCAAGGTCCCTCTGGATGGCATTCCTTCCCTCCAGCATATCAATCGAGCCACAGAGCTTGGTGTCATCGGCAAACTTGCTGAGGGCGCGCTCAATCCCACTGTCTACGTCACCAACAAAGGTGTTGAACAAGACTGGTCCCAACACCAATCCGTGAGGGACACCACTCATTACTGATCTCCAGATGGACATTGAACCATTGAGCACTACTCTTTGCGTGCGGCCATCCAGCCAGTTCTTTAGCCACCGAGCGGTCCACCTATCAAATTGATGTCTCTCCAACTTAGAGAGAAGGATGTCATGTGAGACAGTGTCAAACACTTTGCACAAGTCCAGGTAGGTGACACCAACTGCTCTGCCCCTGTCCATCAGTTCCGTAGCCCCTTCATAGAAGGTCACTCTTTACAGCTGTCATTAAACAGCCCATATTTATTGGAGTGGAAGGGTGTCATAGTAGTGTACAGGCACTGTACGCCATTTTCTCCTCCATCAAGCTACTTAATATGTGGTATCAGAAATACTATCCTATTCTCAGCTGGTCCTGTGTTACTGGGCTCTCTCTCCTTAACCACGGCCTAGATGTAAAACATTCAGATTGAACAGAAGTGGAGCTACACAGCTTCTCTGGTGCTTCAATGGTCCCTGCAACTGGGACCAAGATTGAAAGTTGATCTGTTTATTTGAATGAATACAAAAGTTTCCTGTGGCCTGCTGGACCTAAGATGAACTTAGTGGTAGATGATGATGGGGGAATACAAACTCAGCATCACAGTCTAAAAACATGGAGTGGATGAGTCTTGTGGTCACAAAAAAGAAGACAGGCAAGGGTCACTTTTTAAAAATGTATGTGCCTTCTTTTTGCAGGTCAGATGAAAAAAGCTGATAATTATGAATTATGGAATGATATTTGAGCTTGACTCAGGAGAGTCAGACGGTTATGCATATGCACATGCAATCAAGTTTCTAAAATTAAAAAAAAAAAAAAAAAAAGATAAAATATTCCTTGATAACTCTGCCTTAATCCTAATTGGTGTGTGAATGGTTATAATTTAAGTCATTAGGACAAAAATGCTGAACATTGTGTAGATATCTGGGTATGTTTAATGAGTGCTATTAGTAGGATAGCAAATACTTATTAATTTGTGGAAAACATGAGATGCCAAGGATGTTTTTTGAGCTAAATTGTAACCATGTAAATACCCATAGCAATATATATGAACAAGGAAGATACATTAAAAGGCATAATTCATTCTTTTTTAAAATTGCTGGTGTTCATATTTGATGGAGTGAGACCTCCAAAATGCAGTGCATTACATCTGCAAATATATGACAAGAGTAAAAAAAAAATGAAATCCTGCTACAAAGAAGCTGATTACATATATATATATATATATGCCTACATATATGTGAAACAGTACATCTATATTAACAAATATTGTGAGCTGTTATTTCAAATTCTAATTACTGGGTATTGTACTCAAACTAGATGTGTGCTGTTTGATTAGCTAATGTCACCACATTCTTTCTTGATTAGGCTGCAATATTTTTTGTTTTTTTGTTTTGAAATGTTGGTGTCAGTAAACAGACATAATGAGATAAACTCATTCGGTGTTAAATATTCTGTCTTCAGTTAACATAATTAGTACTGATTCATCATTTTTATTATAATATCATATGCAAATTTACTTTTTCTTTCTTCTAAATTATGTCTGTATCCAGCTGGCACTTAATTTTGCTTAACAATATACCAATGCAGAATACAGCATAGTAGCTATCCCAAAAAATTTAGAGTATATAAAAAAGAAAGACACTACACAGGCAATGGGCATAGTATGTACCCTGAATAATGTCTAAAAGGTAAAAAAGAAGGTTATCTATTGAAATCTGTAATTGCTGCTTCATATCTCAAATCCAAATATGTTGGACAAAATGAGAAAAGAAAATCAGCTTTGTTTTAGGGAACCATCCAGGACCCTGACATAACCACCACCCTCAATCTTTCAGCTGATGTGGACCTCCAATAAACAAAGCAATACCGAATTTGAGTGGCAGCATGCTAAGGAAGCAACAGAAGTAGCTGTAGGCATAAGAGGAACTTGTCCATAAATCAAAAAGTCCATGGCTTCCTATGAATGCCAGAGGTGATTTTGCAGCTGGCCTTTTTTTTTTAATGTATGTTGGTTTATATCATATGTCTCCATAAGGAAGGTACACATTAAATGAAGGCTGAAGATTTTGGGAAAAAGATACAACAGCAGTTAGCATGAAGGCCTTAGTGAAGGTAATCATCAACAATTGACAATCCATCCCAGGAATTCAGGCTTCAAGAGCTTTTCCTTCTGGAAGCAAGGACAGTGTATACTGCCATTATATATGTGTTGTTTATATGTCTTTTCACATAGGAATCAATGATTTATTCTAAGATTTTGTACAGAAGAAGAGACAATTTAATCTTTTTTGTGTCTGGTTTAACTACAGGGGGTTGATTTAGTTGTGCAAATCTTTCTAAAGCAGCAGAGCTCTGGAATTTTGGGGTAAACATTTCTATGGCTTTTATATTGTAAAATTGGCATGGGTGGGAATTGTAGAGGGAATCAGTGTAAAATACTCCCCATTACAACACACTCTATGCAAGTTATCTCTGAAAAGAGTTCATTTCAGGCTTGCTGCTGTGATTTGCATAACAAGCAGAATAACTTCTGACTTCCTAATTAACTATTTTTTCCCCTGTAAGCACAGTCCTGGACACACTTATGATGGGCAATGATAGTGCAAGCCAGTAGGACCAATGAATTGGCTATCAATGTCTGGGAAAGGTAAAAATTTGAATTTGACACTCATTAAAATCACTAGTTAGCTGTATAACATTCAGGATAAAATTAGTGTCTTTTACATTTTCAGTAATCACTCTTAATTTCCCTCTCAAGAAAATATATCTACTGGTCTACTAAGCCTGCATCTTGTTGTTAATGAACAAAGAAAGTGGGATTTTCTTCCTCTGAAAGACTTGCATATTTAATTAAAACTTGGAAATACATGCTCCCCCCCCATGAATCCTGCTCTGCAAAGGCACAGACCTATGATGTTGCCATTATTTTTCCATTTATGTTAGTGAATAGGTGTTGCTCTTGTGACTTAATGCTACATTAAAATTTGCTATAAATAATAATCTAAATACTCCTAAAATATTCCATATTTTTCTGTAAGTGAGCAGCAGTCCGAAAAGGTCTGCCCTAAGCTTTATTGAAACAATTGAATTCAAATTAAAAGGCTTATTTACTGATTTTTAATTCCAATATCTATGGAGCTGCCATGAAAGAGAGACCATCTCACGCTTAGTTTTCTTCTCTGTTGTTTATCAGTAGGAATATGTTTCAGTTTTTCTCAGGATATTATCTATACAGTAAGAAAAGGCCGTGTGTTAAGCTTTCTAAAAATGATTGAATTTTTATTATTACAGGCAAATTGTAATTTCCATGTAATAAACCTCCATGTACCTATTTCTGTCGTAAATTTTTCCATCGTAAATTTATCTACTGCCTATGGTGCAAAAAAAAGCGTTGCATTTGTCCAAATATTTAAGCTAGTTTCTGTGGAGATGAACTTATGATTGATGCACACAAGTGCATATAACCATTGAAAAAAACCTCTGCCTCTTGCAAACAAAAGCTTTCTACAAGACGGAGAAATGCCCAAGGGTTTTGGACTTTGATGATTCTGATTTCTCTATTTCTCACTTTGCCCAGCTCTAAAATGGCAAAAGATTTCCTGTCCTTCTTTGCATAGTGTTTTGAAAGGACTGTGTGGCTTTAAGTGGCCATGTGTAAGGCAGGAGAGAAATAGTTTATAAAAGCAAGGTTTGTAATAAAGTCTCTATGATAATCTGAATGGCTCTGTATTGTTCTAATGTAACCCCCAAAAGTTGTGTAAAGTTTTAAGTAGCTGAGAGACATGGCTAATATAACTTTAATACTTCTAGGAACATGTTTTTGAAGGCATTGAGTATCTTGGCCTTCTCTGAGTTATTCTGAGTCTTCTCTGAACCACCAGTTCCCTTGACCCATTTACCAGTGGGTCAAATTTCTCTAGTTTTTCTTTTGACCCTTCTATACTTGTAGAAACCGTTCTTGTTACTCTTCAGAGATTGTGTCAGATTCAACTCCAGGTTGGCCATGGCCTTCATAACCTCATCCCTGAAAGATCAGACCACAGTTCTATAGCTTTGTGTCAACTGCCTCTTCTATCTCTTGTACTCTGTCTTTTTGTGTTAGAATTAGATCAGTAGCACTTGGCTCATCCCTGCAGGCCTCTTGCTGCATTTGCTAGGTTTCTTACTGGTTAGAATGGGTCCTTCTTGATCTCAGAGAAGGTGATCCTTGATAATCAGCTGACTCTGCTGTGCGTCTCTTCTTTACAGGGTATCTCAAAAGACCCTGCAAAGCAGATATTTGAAGTCTGCTTTCCTGAAACATAGTGCTGAAATCTACGCTTTGGTCCTACTATTTCCACTTAGGATCATGACGCCCACCATCTCATGGTCACTGCAGGCAAGGCTATCTCTGACTTTTACATCCCCCACCAGTTCTTCCTTTTTTGCTGAGTATCAGGTCCAGCAGAGCATCTTTCCTTTGTTGGCTTCTCAATTACCTGTGCCAGAAAGTTGTCATCATGCCCTAAAGAAATCTCTCAGGTTGCTTGAGCCCTGCTTAACTGTTCTTCCATCAGATATTAAGGTGTCTAAAGCCCCCAGAAGACCACAGCTTGTGAACATGAGGTTTTCTCCAGTTGCTTGAAGAAAGCCTCATCTACTTCTTCCTCATCAGGTGATCTAGGGAAATATTCACTACAGCGGCACCATTGTTGGTCTGCATGTTAATCTTGATCCATAAGCTCTGGTCTGACCCCTGACCTAACCCAAAGCAGAGCTCTGTGCATTCACGATGGTGTGTTACAGAAAGAGTCACTTCTCCTCCTCATCTTGCCAACCTCTTCTACCTAAAAACTTGCATCCCTTTGTCACAGCACTCCAGGCACTACCTACCTTTGCAGATGGCTAGTATCAAGAAATTTTGTTTTGAACTTTGCTTGAAAATACCATGTACTTCTTACAGGTTGGTATATTTGGATGTTTCTATGATATTTGGATTGTGACCTTAAGATCAGAACTTTAAAACTTTAAAATCAGAAGTTTTCACTTTTGAGAAAAATATCATTAAAATAAAGCCTATGTTGGTATTCATGTTACTGAAATCTCTGAAATACTTTAATGTGAACTTTCTAAGTCATATAATTTTGTACATTCTCTTATTTTAGCCCAAATCTTGTAAATAAAAAATTTTGAGCATTTTTCTATGCACAATAAAGACTTTTTTGGAAAACAAACAAACAAACAAACAAACAAAAAAAAAAAAAAAAAAGAAAACCAAACAAAAAACATAATAAGGTTTTCTTTGGAGTTTTGAACCAGATCTGTTGTGTTCTTAAAGGTTGTTCATCCTTTATGAAAATTTCAGCAATTTAATCTCTCCTAATATGTGTGTAAGATACAGGATATGAACAATTATTTAGATTTTGTATGGCACATTACACAGAAGCTGTGGGTAGCTATGTTTACTGTCTGCAACTTTCTGAAAGCTGTTTTATGATGAAATTTGATAAGCTCAGCCAGCAAATACGTAAGTTAGAATGATTTTGAAAAATTGCTTCTCCAGAACAATAGGCAATTTCACTGCCTTATTTAGAGGACAATCAGCAGCTTCTGTCCATTATGTAAAACAATCAGAGACTTGGCTTCTTTACTAAATAATAAAAATAAGTTATTTATCAAATGAAATAGATATTTTTCAGTTGTTCACTTTGCAAAATCAACCACCATGTGTTGTTTAAAGAAGCGTTCAAAGTATTCTGGTGGAGATAGATAATATAAATCTCAGAAAATTTCCTAAAGGAAATATGGGGCTACGTCTGCTAAATCACCATAAAATATTCATTTTTTACAAAGTCATGTTTATGATTTGTTTGTTTCTTCTCTTACATATATTAACTTTTAGAATGCACTGACTATCAATTTTCCCAGTAATTTTAATTTCTATGGGCTATCTGTGAGTATTATTTCAGGCATTATATAGGTATTTACATATCAGTATTACTGCTTTTTTGCTACTGAATGCTGAGATGTAGAAATGTTGCATACATTTCCCTTCTTGCATGCTTTAGTCAAATTGTTATATCTTCATGTATTGTTATTCAGCAGCAAGGCAGGGTGACATTTTAAGCAGTCTGAAGTGATGACAAGGGCAAGGCAGATATGTGGCTGCATCAATAACAAAGGAGGGGCTGGGAACAGGATAGGGCCGTAAACACAGACAGCTGTAGGTGCAAATTAAGGGATGCTCCTATTTGCTTGCAGAGACCATGCAAATCTGTGCTGGCAGGGCTGGTCTTACAACTACAAATGCCCAATAGCAGTTTGTTCCCGTCTATGTTCCCATGGTATTATCAAAGTAATGACTGGGCAAAAGACCTGTCATTCACTGAAATGAGTAGCAGCAGTCTGGGGTTTCTTGGAGCAGTTCTGCATGTAAGATATTCAAAGTCATATATCAGAAGCACTTTCTATTATATGGCACTCTTCTCCATTAGAAACTCAGCTGTCTGAGGTGACCCTCTTATCTCAAAACGGGTTTCAATGATAGATTTTTTTACAGCCAAGCTGTATGACTGTTTCAGCCCACAAAAAGATGACTCCAGCCTGGTTTCCAAAGAAATTTAGACTTTTGCAGTTTTGTTGAGTAAATAAACCTCAGGAATACCAAGGTCCACCAAACTGTTGGATTATGTGGAGCTGATTGAAGGGCAGAGACACAAACCTGGTTCCAATGAAGCAAAGACCATAAGAGAATCCATTGGCCTACGAGGTAGCTCATCCGCAGTGTGAGCAGAGACAGCCCCAGCCATGGAGAGCTTGGATAGAAGGTGACTGCTCAAAAGAATATGTGGTAGAAAGATATAAATAGGTAAGGAGGTTTATAAACTGCAGGAGGAGAGGTGATCTACGGAAACATGAAATGGAAGAAGTGTGAGGCTTTTCTGGAGCAGCCCACCACAATGATGCACTGATATCCTCCAAAATACAAGCTTTGTTGGTCTTCTTCTTCATTGGAACAAACTTTGCTTCAGTAATATTTTTAAAGCTTTTCCAACCAGGTTTTTATTTGTAAGATGTTCCACATGATTAACTGAATTCTCTTTCTTGAAAGAGGCTAAAATTGTTCTTATAGTAACAAATTGTTCAATTATTGCAAAAGGTGAAAAAATCATTTTGGTTTACATAAAAAAAAAAACAAAACACATATTATTTTATCTAGACTGTGTTTTACCAAGCGTTTTGCCAAATATGATGGAAAGTTCTTTGCAGCAATCCTTGTAAGGCAACATAATTTGGGGCTTAAAGGTCAGGCTTATTAGTCTGCTTTGCTTATAATTTCAGACAGGCCATCCATGGGAAACCCTAAACTAAGGTGAAATCTTCCTGTACATGAATCTTTTATCCCTGAATTTCCGCTAACTTGAGGGGAGGTATATTTGACTTATGGCAATTATTGGCACATTTTTAATTTTGCTATGTGTCCAGCAAAGGGGGAAATCCTCTACTGAAGTGCTTTAGGTGATATCTAACTGCAGATGGAGATTTGTGATTTTGCTGCCAGCTTTCTTTGCCTATAAACAACATTTTCTTCCTGAGCTACCTCTGCAGCATTTTCTAGGCACCTCGCTGACTTCTCATTATATAGCTCTGCAGAGTGAAGATTAACAGTATCATGAAAAGTGTTCTCCTGAATAGGACTACCTGGAAATTTCTGTATATGCAATTGGTGGTGATCTGTTGAGAGCAGAGTCTATATGCAGCTGCCTTTACTTCAATTATTAGACATCATTTCTGCTCCCTTGGTCTCTTGTGGGAGTCCTTATGACAGTATTTCTTGTAACAAAACCAATTTTCCTTATCAACATCTAATATTTCTTTCTGAATCCCTCTGAGACTTCTCTTTAACCTGTAGGAATTGACAGCAATCCTATGTGTTTACTTTCCCTACAAGTTTCCATTCTTTCAATTTTTGTCTCCAAGCTCCATTTAGCCTGTCTCACACCAGCTTCAAAGCCCTTATTAGTTTTCATCATTTCAGATTTGTTTTGGAGTTTCTCAGCTTGACTTTCTATTATCTTTTATATGATTATCTAGCTTTGTACTTTCAATGGATCAGTGTCTTGTGGCTCAGGTACTGAGTGAGGTTATCTGGACTCTGTTTCCATTTCTGTCAGAAAGTTTCCCTGCAATCTTTTGTGTTCCAGTGACCTAGTATTAAGGTGAGGAAACAGCTTTATTACTTCCAGGCATTATGTGAAGCATACTCCATTAATGACTGAGATTATTAGATGACAACGAAGAGCAATTATCAGTCTTTTGTCTTGAATTGCAAAGCACATTAGGCTTTTTATGATCATTAATGAAAAAGGAGTTAGCATTAAGTTTGCTTGACCCATTACAAGATGCTTTTTTCACAGTTTTTGTGTCAGCCATGTTGAATGAAATATTCACTTCAGTAACCTCAGGATAAATGGTCAAAACCTTCCCCCTAAAACTTAAATCTGCAGAAAAAACAGTTCAACATAGCACAGAGGTAAGCAGAGCTACCATATTTTGTCCAGTGTTATTGCTGCTGCTGCTACTACTACTACAAGATGGAAGAGCTTCTTCTGTGGAGACACAGCATTCCATTTTTAATTTCCCAGATTTCAAGCATTTGGTTTTACAGCCTTATTGTGTTCTTTTAACATAGTTCTCCTTATGTGCAAATAAAAATCAAGGCCCAAAATTAACAAAATGCTGCCTCTGTGGTACCAAACATACTAAAATGAAAAAAAAAAACCCAAACAAACCAAACAAAAAAAGAAAACAGATTAGTAATTTATTGTCAGTAAATTGCTTCCAAGCTGTCAAATAAAGAACAATACAGAACAAATATGACAGGGCACATAGTGGGCCATAACACTGTGCATAACGTTATTTTAACAGATGTTTTCTATTAATAAAACTACTTAGCAGTTCATTTAGCATTCTCTTTCTTTTTTTCCAACAAGTAGAAAATCTTTTTGACTCAGAGCTGGTGGAATATTTGATAACCACATTAGTTATGGGAAAATTTTATTAGAAAGAAATTCTTATGTGGAATGTGACCAGAAGGATTCTGAAGCAGTATCTGTCAGCATTTAATAATAGTAGAGCAGAACAATTTCTTTACAATACATAATGCTACTCCAGGTAGGTATAAAATTGTTTATACAACAGAATGTTATTTAGGGACATTGAGTTACAAAGAGATAAAATGATTTGCTGAAATTTTAGACTAATATGATTTCTTATACTTTTTTCCCTTGTGCTGTTTCCTGGATCCTGTTAGTGGATGCATTTAGCTTTGTGCTTTTGTTAACATCTGGTGAAGTTGAAAGCAAGGTAAGCAATAAAGAACACTTGCTAGTATTAGTAAAACATGGCAAAAATAAACCAGACCTGTGTTATGGTTTCTTTTCTAAAGAGTTAATGATAATATTTATAGGTTCAGCTTCAGCTCCTCTGGCTTCCAGAAGACCCAGCTTTAAAATTTGCCCTCAAACTAACAAAGAGTTGTGAAATTTAGCTATATTCTACTTGGATCGAATGAAAATCTGTAGAGATTTTTATCTTTGCAATGTGTAAATACCATGGCATGCATTCTTCTGATCCCAGCTGTTTTTCCCACCCTTGTTTTTCCCAAAGTCACTTTCCACAAGTTTTTCTTCATTATAGTGATCCTTCTGAATTGTGCCACTGCTTAATGACACTTTAGGTTTTTAACCCCCAGAAATATCTGAACCCAATATTAACTTAAGTTATACTTGCTTGTTTAAATAGATATGCTTATTCTAGCTGTTATGGAACCTGAATGGTGTCTGTATTTTATTATTGCTGTAAAAATTAAAATTCAAAGCCCTGAGATTCAATGTGTGTCCAAAGTACTAATTAAGGTTTAAAAATAGAAGAAGAAAAGGGTGATATACAACAAGTTAATGGCTTTCAAAACTGGACTAACATAATATAGAAATAGGTTTTATTAAACTGGGACTGATATGGAACCCCTGCTCCGTTTTTTGTAAGGTCCTGATTCAAACAAAGTTGCCACTCGTCTTAATTCTGAGAGCTGAGTTAAAAAAAAACCCACAGGAAAAAAGCAAAACAAAGAAGCAAAAAAAAAGCCTCCCCAGCCCCCCCAAACCACCAACAACAAAAAAACCGACTCTCCATCTACGCACAATGTATTATGTACTTTGCTTTTTCATGCACACTTTTTATACTATGAGAGAGAATATTTCCAGAGTCACCAGGATTTTCGCCTGTCCTTCCACACTCTCCTTCAGATTTCATGTAAATTTTACCATAATGCATACCATACTCTGGGGCTGTGTAAGACCTACTTAACAAGTATTATTTGTAAGCATTAACAGTACTCTCATCTCAGTATTATTTCCTGGCTGTTTAGATTGCTTACAGAAAAGAAGAGCCAACCTGAATGGTAAGGATTTTATTTCTGAGTAAATCTTGATGCTTCAGATGAGCAAAGATGGCAATAACACTGGCACAGCAAAGTGACTGATTATGGTCTACCTTTGCACAGTCACTTAAAATCTATGTGATAAGGATACTTTCTGCCGGAAAGAGGAACAGTTCTTGCAACGTGACAGGTAGACGTTGAGAGGAAAAAGGAATGATGCCGTCAGTTGAATTTAACGAGTTCAAACTAGCAGCACACTGTCAAATGCCATCACCAGTTACTGTTTTTATTATGCAGGTCTTAAATCTTTCTACTTTCAAGAAAGCCTGGTATATTCAGTCATCTGATATTTCTCGGGTACTGCTAAAATTTTGTGGGTAATAGGGAAATATGCAATCCATGCAACAGATAAATACCCTTTGTAAAAGATTGTTGATTCTATCAATTTTTCAATAATAATATAAAATTAATAATTAACATTTAACTATTAGTAATTAATAATAACAACAACAATTTCTAACAATAAGGAAGCACAATTTTTAAAAATTTTATTTATATTAATTATGTAAATATAGTGTGAGACAAAACAGTCATGGATAACGCTGTAAACAAATGCTAATAAGGAAGATTGTCTTTTGAACATGTGTATGCTTATATATGATCTATTTGCCCATTTGATCTTGTGTTTTTTCATAGTAAGGCTGAATAAAAATCAGGGCAGAAGAACCAAACTTTTTGCAGTGGGTCTGTCCTTAAGTAATTCTTGCACATTGAACTGATGATCTCAGAGGAAGGATTGCTGTCTTAGAAAGAGAAAACTATCAACCAGGTTGCACAAGCAGATTTGAATGTTGGCAAACTGAGTTAGACCTTGTCATGTACCTCTCAATGTATGATGCCTAGCTGCTGCAAAGAAGCAATTTAAATGCAAATGTCAGGTTTTATTTTATTAATCAAACAACAAACAAACAAAAAGAAATTACCCTAGAATAACTGACATTTGTGTTTTCAACGGAAAGCCTCCAATTCACTAAAATAATTTCTTTTTAGATTTTACTAAAAATTAACAACAAATCAAAAGTATATTGCAGTTTTTTTTAAGGTGCAAAATAATTTGATCATTTAATTTAGATCATTAAGCTGCAGAAAATAAAAGCTTATCCCATGATATGGGAGATATGAACATGTACTGTTGAGAAAAATAGACCAAGAATAGCTCCCACACACAGCTGTAATTTTGCAAATGATGAATCCAAGACAATGATATATTTCTCCCTATGAAAGGGTAACATATGAGGTATAACAAGGTGATGAGAAACCTAAAACATGGATTTGACAAGACAAATCCCATCTAACCAATATAGTTTTCTTCTGTTACAGAATAAGAGACAAGTATGTAGCTAATAAGGGACAAGCATTTTATAAGATGTATGTTCACTCCAGTAAGAATCTTTTATAACAGGTGAATCTTTTATAACAGGTGAATCTTTTATAACTGGGTGAAAAACTGTAGTCAAAGAAAATTATCAGTTAATTGCTATCATCCTGAAATGCAGAAATGATTAACTTTACTGTGTTCAGCTTGCACATGTGAATTGTTTTCTTTAAAAATGTAGTAGAATTCTGCATCAGAAGTGGAGAGAATTACAATGACCTTGAGTGTCATTAGAAAGAAAGTATAAAACTAATACTAAGTGGAGAAATGTTGCAAAGACCATGGAGGACATTTGCTAAAGAAAGTACGACGTATTTCTGCATGATGCAAAGCTGTCATTTCCTCTAAAAGTGAAGGAAGATAGGCAGGCAGCAACGTTTAGTTTTAGAGTGATTCATAAGTTTAATATGAGTCAAAAGGGTGATGAAAGAGATGCCTGTAAGTAAAAAAGAAAAAGGAAGTGTTTGCACATGATTTCTAGAAGAAAAAATTTTATAAAAGTACGATAACTATGTAACAGACTGTAGTTTTGTGTTGATGCAGAAGTCCCGGACACAGCACACAGACCAATATGATCAGGCTGTGCCAAAGTTTATTGCGCAGAGAGCTCAGTATATATAGGCACTCTACTTGTCTATCATTAACACACACAAGTCTAATTGGATACATGCATTGCTCATGCGACTAAATACAGAATAGGATTCACACAGTAACAGCTTAATGATTGGTTAACTATTACAGCATATGCTTCAAGGTTACAGTTCTCAGTTCCTCCTGCACATCTCTCTCAGTAGTTTTCCTTGCTAACTTTCTCAAGGCTTCTGCACGTACATGAACTTTAGTAACCTTCAGGCAAGGCCTCAAAGCCTGTGGGTTACTACCTTACAATTGTCAAGCAGTTGTCTGGATTGCTCACATGCTCATTCACAGCCAAATAGCTCTCCACAGTTTTGCAAGAGCAAACAGCTATTTCCAGGAACAAGAAAAGACCCCCTCAGCATGCTGCTGTATAATTGTAAATCAAATTATTGAACAACACCTTTTGGTAGGTGGTGTTTTACTTATTGTTGAAGTGTCTTTGGAAACAATAACATAATTGGTGACAGTCAGCATGGCTTCACTGAGGGCAAATAATGCCTTAACAATTTGGTGGCCTTCTATGATGGGGCTACAGAACTGACAGATAGAGGCAAAGCAACTGACGTCATCTACCTGAGCTTGCGCAAAGCGTTCGACGCTGTCCTAAACAACATCCTTGCCTCTAAACTGGAAGGACATCAATCTGATGGATGGACCACCTGGTGGATAAAGAATTGGCTGGATGGATGCGTGCGAAGAGTTGTGATCAACTGCTCAATGGCATGTTGGACATCAGCAATGACTGGTGATCCCCAGGGCTTGGTGTTAGGAAAGATTCTCTTCAAAATCTCTGTCAGCAACATGGACAGTGGGATTGAGTGTGCCCTCAGCCAGTTTGTCAATGACACAGAAGGTGCGGTTCAGTTGATACACTGTAGAGAAAGGATGCCATCCAGAGGGACCTTAACATGCTTGAGAATTGGGCCAATGCTAACCTCATGAAGTTCAACAATGCAAACTATAAAGACTTGAGTCGGAGTCGGGGCAATCCCAGGCACAAGTAAAGGTTAGGCAGAGAAGAGATTCAGAGCAGCCCTGCGGAGAAGGACTTGGTGGTGTCGATCAATGAGAAAATGAATATGAGCTGGATGCTGTGTGCATTCATAGCCCAGAAAGCCATCCTTGTCCTGGGCTGAATCAAAACAAGCATGACCAGCAGGTTGAAGGAGGTTATCCTGACCCTCTGCTCTTGTGATCTGTCACTTGGAAGGTGTATTGTGTGCAGATCTGGTGTTCTCAATATAAGAAGGACATGAAACTGTTAGAACAAGTGCAGAGGAGGGCCACGAGGATCAGGGACTGGAGCACCTCCCATATGAAGATAGGCTGAGAAAGCTGGGGCTGTTCAGCCTGGAGAAGAGAAGGCTGCGTGGAGACCTCATAGCAGCCTCCCAGTATCTGAAGGTGGCCTGTAGGGATGCTGGGGAGGGACTCTTCATCAGGAACTGTAGCGATAGGATGAGGAGTAATGGGTTCAAACTTAAACAGGGGAAGTTTAAGTTAGATCTAAGGAAGAAGTTCTTTATTGTAAGGGTGGCGAGGCACTGAAACAGGTTGTCCAGAGAAGCGGTTAATGCTCCATCCCTGGCAGTGTTCAAGATCAGATTGGACAGAGCCTTGGGTGACATGGTCTAGTGTGAGGCATCCCTGCTGCCCATGGCAAGGGAGTTGGAGATAGATGATCTTAAGGTCCTTTTCAACCATAACCATTCTGTGATTCTATGATTCTAGAATTCTAAACATCACTGAAGAAACATGAACAGAAAATATACCCAAATTAAAAGAAAACAGGAAAAGCAAGCTAAAAAGCAAATTTTCAAAGCAATCAAGTTTTATATAGCAATAGCCCACAAAACACGGCAGATGATTAGTCATTTTCTTGTGATTTTTTCTTCCTTTAAGCCTACTATTTTTCAAATGTGTCTGAGGGTATCTCCTCCAAAGACACATATGTGCCTTTTGAGACGTGTTCTCCCCCCATGAACATGCACACACACACATGCCACTTCACATGTTGAAATATCATGTATCCTGCTATAAACACTTTTTTGCAGCTGCAGTTTTAGCATTACTAGGTCAGAAGATTCGCCTGTGTGTTTCTCAGTCTCAAAAGCTGTTCAGTTATTAGTAAAAACTACAAAATCCACCCTGGCAGAGAAGCTCATATCAGCTGTTAAGAACATAACCATTCACCAGGCAAATTAACAATGTGGGTGCAATTCCTTGTAAACTCTTCTTAAATGCAATCAGCTAGCGTGCAGCTGCCCTTTTACCTGGTAGTATTTCTAAGGCTATATGTCATTTTCTGCATTTTATTGAGAAGATAACTTCTCAATAAAAGGCTATTTGCTCAATTGAAGGTTATTTGTTCAGGGTTGTGGGTTTTTTTATGGCTGCTGGGGAGTTTGTTTTTGTTGTTGGGGTTTTTTCTGTCTTTGATCTATTTCGTTTGAAGTCTGAAATATATAGAAACTTGGAGAAGTTCAGTGTTTGTTAATTTTAATTCTTGTAAGAATTTAACACAATGCACTGCTTGCAGCTTTCTTTGGTCACAGGACACTGCAGCAGGCAGCAAGTCCAGTAGTAATGAAGGTAGCTGTAATACAATATGAGAGATTAGTTCAGTCATATCTTTGGACTTCTGACTTGAAATGTAACAGATTACTGGAAATCCACTGGAAATAAGCATCCAAATTTATTCAGTAAAATATCTGCATAAATGAAAAAGGAGTTATAGGGAAAATGTCTGCACAAATGAAATGAAGAGATATGTAACTGTACTTACTTAATCTATGCCTAGAAAAAAAAATATTTCTCTAAACTGTGACTTTTGTGTATTGACTTTTTTTTTTTAATTCAGTTATGGGAGCTTGATAATCATATCCTTCCTAACTTTGCTTTGTGAAAAGAGAAGATATCTAGGTGATCCACTGTCAATGAGATTCACAAGTACCTCAACCTTTGCCTGTCACTTAATCAAATATTGGATTAAAATTTTGCCAAGTAGATTGCAATGTCTGAACAAGATATTCTTGTCTGTACACCCCTGACAGATTTATTCACTATTAGTTTTTGAATCAGGAAACAAGAGCCTGATCATAAAGTAGCACTTAAATGAAATTTGGCATCCAGTTTCACTTAAATGTTAACAAACCCTTTTTAGTGTATCCCACTCAGACTTTTCTTTCAAGTGTTGTGTATTTGAAGCAATACTTAAAAAACAAACAAACAAAAAACAAACCAAAACAAAACAAACAAGCAAACCTCCAGATTCCTTTGTCATCTTGTGCAATACCAGAATAAATGCATTGCATCTAATAGTTTCAAGCTGAAGAAAACTGTTTCTTCTCTGGTTATTTGTGTTTTCAAACTGCAAATGGGTTGATAGAATAACAGCTTTACTTATAAAGATGTACTGTTTTGTTACATGTTTTGTAAGTTATTGTGATTTTTAAAAGCAGAGATTAATAGAGATGAATTCTGAATTGCATTATTTAAGACAAGGATAAGATGAATTGGGGTAATTGTTTTTTCTTCCTCATCTTTAAGGGATTTACTTTCTTTTGTTGTACTTAAAACCAGCTACAGAGGAATAATGCTCTTCATACTTAATTTAATGCACTAGATAAATATCTTAAAAGAAAAAGAGAGTAAGGTATATGTTTATTTCATTTTAATACCCTGATTAAAAAGTTAAGAAAAAACAATATTGAAACCATTATGTCTTTGACCATCCTGTTAATTTATTTGACTTTGTTAGGAGACACAAAAGTGTAGGGTGCAGAAAAGAAGGGTAGAATGTACTCGGAAGTTTTTATCAGGTATTTGCTGCCTTAGCTATTTCTGTGTCCCTTGGATTGTACTTTACAATGCCAAAGACAAATTCTTCAGGATCTAGTTCCTGGTGTTCTCTGACTCCTTTGCAGATTTAGATCTCTGGAGCTCAACATGTACATGTGTAGCACAAAAGAAGGGCTCATGAATACTGCAAGGGGGGGGGGGGGGAGGAAATTTGGTTTATGAGAAAAATACTGGTAGAGGAGTGTGATCTTACCAGCAGAAGTAGAGTTCCTATTCTGCAGGAAAGTATGCTTGTCACTGGGAAACAGATCCTTGTGAAATAAGAGGTGGTGGGTATTAGTGTGTGGTTTGGAAAGAGCATCACGAGGAAGATTCTTGATTTCATAGTTGAGGAGACTTTCACATTGTGCCTGTGCCTGACATCAAAAGATAAGCCATGGTTTCTTTGGGGGTGATGCTTCTTTCCTAAAAAGCTATCTGTCTCAAACACTGTTTCTGAACTACCTTCCTTACCTTTTGGGCTAAATTACTGCAAATGATTGATTTCTCTGCTAGGTGGGAGATCTAATTCCTAGTGCCTTCAACACGTACTAAAACACTCACAAAATGCTCATATGATATATTGGTTCACATAGATTAGATTCACAAAGAAAATTTAAGTGGTGGTTAACCTTGCTGCTTTCTGCCTTCCTATTTTCCAGACTTCTAGTTTGAATTGCCAGATCTTGGCAGAACATAAATCATAGGGAGTTAGGTCTCTCAAACTCCATAGTGTTTACTCTGGATATATTTTTAATTTTTCCAAAGCTTAGGAAGTCACATTCAGTTTTCATAGGCATAATTCCTGTCTGTGAATTTCTTCTAACTCTAAGTAGTGAGAAACAGCATTGTACCCTTTTGTTTTTCTCAAAGCATAGGATTCTGATGCCATGGGTTTTCATCCCAAAACACATCCATGCCATAGCATTAATAATATTAATTATCAGTATCATTAAAAAGGTGGAAAACTCTATAACAGCTGTATGGTTTCTATACTACTGTTTCAGGAAGTGTTTTCATAAGTATTGGCTAAGAAGAAAAAGAAAGTGTTTGTCTTTCTACATGAGAAATTTTCCGCAGGCCATCCCACAGACCTTGGCTCAGCATCATGAAAGACATGTGATAATTATCAAGTTAAATAACACCTAATACGAAAACCTGTTCTGAGATGTCTCTACATTTCCAATGTAGCATGTGGGAGTTTTAAAAATAAAGTTTCATTTTTTGCACATCTCCATTTATTAGAAAAGGAGAGAAGAGAGAGAGTGTCAAAAGGTAGGGTCTAAGTTTAATTTTGCAAAATCTTTTTTGCATTTGTTTCATAAAATCAAACTAACGACAGATCACATCTGTTGCCTTTTCCATCAAAGAGCTCCAAACTTCAGGGTAGAGACCTAACACGCAAATTTGACATATTTGGTCCTAGTCTGGGTTTTGGTTCATTGACATTTTTTGCTACCTATGTCTAAAAGGGGTTTGAATAGAAGACTTTGAGTAAACAACTGGCAACTTTAGTAAGAAATTACTTAAAATTGAAAGTGATACTAGTACAAAAGAAACCTGTCACAGTTTACAACGACAACATAAAACTTAACTCCATTTTCTACTCTAGGATTCCTGTTGATTCTGGATATGGAACTTGCTCTAAGGTAAGTGGTCAGCTATGCAATTTTTAAGTGCAATGCTTGCCTTGCATTTGAACCAATGGGATACAGCAGCAAGGTATTAGAATAGTGTCTCTTACACAAAGGAGCTGGAGACAGACCAAGAAAGGATGAGGGAGAGAGAGTTGCAGAAAACTGGTGTTAACATTTGGTCTGCATTTTTGTTAGACACTTAAGTGGGCCGGATAGGCTTTAAAATTTATCAAGTAAATAACCTACAGTTAGCTTAAAACCATGGATAATTCATTACCCATATTGCTGTAGTAGTTAAGAATAGCATAAAGATCACAAGATAATTTTAATTGCTTACTGTCACTTTCATTTTACAACTTGTAGCTTTGCTCCTACTTTTAAGCCTTCCCAATCGGTATGCATGGTGTCTATGCATAAAGCAATTTAACTCAAACAGGATGCGTGATTATCAGTTGCCTTTCTGCTGAAGGTTTTTCTGCTGATGTGGGGCTGACAATTCCAGTCTGTTGCCTCAGAGCTTCCTGCATTGTGCAAGTAATCTCTTTTGGCATGCCATCTATTTTAAACTAATGTCTTCTCATTTTTCGTTCTTCTGTTTTGACTCCTTCCTAATATACAGGAAGGTAGGAGAAGAGGCAGCATCTCAGAAACAGTGACAACTTTGTTTAAGCAGCATAAATGAATCCCATATCACACAACATAAGTGTCATGCAACTGCTTGTTATCAGCCATTAAACCTTGGAAGCTATTGTATGCAAAAAAAAAAAAAAAAAAAGAAAAGCACATAAATAATAAAGACATGCTCTTCAAAGCCCTAGACACTTGCAAACTTTTTGTGAGCTGTATTCTTACTTCCCTAGATTAGGTGCATTGCAGCTGTTATACTTCCACTGAGACAGTGATGGAAACCCACATCTTGCGCTTTGGTTATGTACTAGTGAATTCATAACAGCATTCCATGGTCTCACAAATACTGATGAGTTTGTCTTTGCAATGCCTTTATGACTTATGGAAATGTTACCTCGAATGTGTGGGTGGGAAACTGGTGCACAGAGAGATAAGAGGACCTCCTGTTGTTGCACAGTGTGTTTGTAGCAGATTAAGTAAGAGAAAAAGAGATTTCAAGTCCCTCACCTGGCCTCTTTAGCAAATGTTGGAGATAAAAGCATGTCTTGAAGTAGGCATGACCATCACAACCACCCTCATCAATTGCCTGGGGCTTCCCCCAGTCGCGCCCCACTGTAGCTCTGTATGAGCCTATCTCCATTCTTGTACTATATTCCTGCCTTGTTCCTGTTAATTCTGTAAATGTTTTACACTACCACAACTCTCAGCACAGTGGCATCCTTCACCATGGAATACTCATGGAATAATGACATATCCCAGTGAATTTTATAAACTCCAAGCAGATTAGTCAGAGATCTTGTAATCCAAGGTTTCTCATGGATGTGTATCTATGCTGATAGATGCTCCTGTACTCTCTGGAACGCCACTGAGTTATACCACATCTATGTATGCATTCAAACACCTACCAGCTTGGTTACCCTGGGATTCCTGGAATTTATGGGCTTTGCTCTGACATTTAATCCCATACAGCGTTCCCAAAATCCAACAGTTAAGTGCCTTTTGTTAGACTCCTTAAGAGCAGAGGAAATTGCAAAAACCTGCTATGACACTCTGCTTATGGAGAGGAAAAACACACTTAGATGGGAGTTTTGGCAAACCCAGATTAAGTTTTCTGATTATAAGACAGCCATTCTGCCGGCCATTGAAAGCTGCTGAAGCCGTCTGTTCTAGGACAGATGATGCAAGTGATAGCAAAGCAATCAGATCAAATAAGCTCTGAAACTCATAAGGTAGATGTGGACAATATCATATCACACTTGTAAATACTATGATAGAATTGCATTACTTTCGAGACATCTAGGGTTTGCCATTTACAATTTTTGTCCTCTGTAATGAATGCATCTCAACTCATTCACCAGTAAACAAGAAATTTTCCTTGTAATCTTAGCATCTGCTTTTAAATCTGAAGAAACATAGCTTGATTTGTAATGGATTTTAACAACCTTGTCACAGGATGTGACGATAATGCTCTACAGAGTGATGTATATTTTTGTTCCTGCATTTCTCCCTCCAGCCGTATTTCTATATGCAAATTATACATTCTGATTTTTAAAAGACGATAACAATATATTTTTGACTGTGCATTCTTTTTTTGGCTACATTTTGCTCTGGGATGTGTGAGTGATCTTTTTAATGAAGTCAGAGACTCTTGCTAATGCATAACCAATGGTGGTGTCTTGCAATCCAATATTAATCACATGTGCTGACTCTGTAGGTCACTAGTAAGTAAACATCATACTTTTGTGGCTGGACCCACAAATCTGTTTGATGAAGTTTCTTTTTAAAGTGCTCCTATTATAAACATTAACCCGATTCAATGTTGTGCATAGTCTTTACGATAAGATGCATTAAAAATATCCTTTTTATAAATCCTGGCTCTGATTGACTTAGTGCAATGAAAGAAGGGAAAAATGGATGACCCAGGGAATTACAGACCAGTCAGTCTCACCTCTGTGCCTGGCAAAATCTTGGAGTGGATTCTCCTGGAAAGCATGCTAAGGCACATGAAAACCAACAAGGTGCTTGGTGACAGCCAGCCTGGCTTCACTAAGGGGAAATCCTGCCTGACCAATCTGGTGACCTTCTATGAAGGGGCTACGGAACTGATGGACAGGGGCAGAGCAGTTGGTGTCACCTACCTGGACTTGTGCAAAGTGTTTGACACTGTCTCACATGACATCCTTCTCTCTAAGTTGGAGAGACATCAATTTGATAGGTGGACCACTCGGTGGATAAAGAACTGGCTGGATGGCTGCACGCAAAGAGTAGTGCTCAGTGGCTCAGTGTCCAGCTGGAGACCAGTAACGAGTGGCGTCCCCCAGGGATCGGTGTTGGGACCGGTCTTGTGCAACATCTTGGTGGGTGACATGGACAGTGGGATTGACTGTGCTCTCAGCAAGTTTGCCGATGACACCAAGCTGTGTGGTTCGGTTGATACATTGGAGGGAAGGAATGCCATCCAGAGGGACCTTGAGACGCTTGTGAGGTGGGCTGATGCCAACCTGATGAAGTTTAACCATGCTAAATGCAAAGTCCTCCACCTGGGTCAGAGCAATGCCAGGCACAGCTACAGGTTGGGCGGGGAGGAGATTGAGAGCAGCCCTGCGGAGCAGGACTTGGGGGTGTGGGTTGATGAAAAAATGAACATGAGCCGGCAGTGTGCGCTTGCAGCCCAGAAAGCCAACTGTATTCTGGGCTGCATCAAAAGGAGTGTGACCAGCAGGTCGAGGGAGGTGATCCTGCCCCTTTACTCTGCTCTCGTGAGACCTCCCTTGGAGTATTGTGTGCAGTTCTGGTGTCCTCAACATAAAAAGGACATGGAACTGTTAGAACAAGTGCAGAGGAGGGCCACGAGGATGATCAGGGGACTGGAGCACCTCTCGTATGAAGATAGGCTGAGAAAATTGGGGCTGTTCAGCCTGCAGAAGAGAAGGCTGTGTGGAGACCTCATAGCAGCCTTCCAGTACCTGAAGGGGGCCTATAGGGATGCTGGGGAGGGACTCTTCATTAGGGACTGTGGTGAGAGGACAAGGGGTAATGGGTTTAAACTTAAACAGGGGAGGTTTAGATTGGATCTGAGGAAGAAATTCTTTACTGTGAGGGTGGTGGGGCACTGGAATGGGTTGCCCAGGGAAGTTGTGAATGCTTCATCCCTGGCGGCGTTCAAGGTGGGGTTGGCCATAGCCTTGGATGGCATGGTTTAGTGGGAGGTGTCCCTGCCCATGGCAGGGGGGTTGGAACTCGATGATCTTGAGGTCCTTTCCAACCCTTACTATTCTATGATTCTATGAATGTTCTGTGTTAAGTTAGCTACTTCTAGAAGTTTCTGTTTACTCTCCACTGCTGTATTTTTTTGATTTAAGGTTACTTGCATCTTTTAGAATGGTTTAAATTTTCAATAACTTTTTACTTCTTTTTATCATCATCTTGAACCAGATGGCTATAAAAACAAAAATGCCTGCACAGCAGCTTTTTAGATAGTATTTAATAGAATCAGTTCTTCTTTTGCTGCTGCAACTATACATCAAAAGGAAAACAATTATTGCTACTGCTTCGGAGAATAACATCAGATAAGCATTTAAAATGCAGGCTTTTGCTCCAGCTGAGAGGAAATGCAAAACTGAGATTTATATTACAGGTAATTTTCCTCATTTCAGGTAATGCACGTCTGTGCCATGTTTGACTTTTGAGATCTTATTAACATAAATTATAGTTTATTTGTTGTATCTCTACCTGAACTTTGTCCTTTTGCGAGGTGTAAAACCAATTGCTGCAGTATTCTTAGCGACCAGTATTGCCCATGAGAGATATCATGATTGTTCCAAGGGCCCTTCTTCATCTAATGTAACCCCCTTGAGATATTTTAGCAATTAAAATGAATGACTAGATGCTTTCATGGTTTAATTTATACACAATTCAGACATTACTTAGGCAATGCTTTTATTTGGATAAATTTGCTTGAGCATAATGGAAACTCCCCAGTTTTCCCTTGAAAATTTGAATTCTTCCACAATAATAGTCTCTTCATGTACTTTCTGCATGGTGATTTGCATAGAGTGGGAGAGACAAGCACCGTTACATGTGCACAATTACACCAACAGTGAAACTTTAAAGGCCCAGTGTAAAGGATGACTGAAAAAAGAAAAAAATACAGATAGCAGGGTTTCACTTACATTATCCAGATCTTGCAGATGCACAAAGAAGATGTTAAATCGCAGGACAATAATTGTCCTTGTACCATGATCTTTGAACTAGACTGATAATATTGTTTTTTTCCTGTAATTCAGCCCCTGATATTTACCACAGCCTTTCCTAATTTCTTAGTGACAATGACAACAGGACAGAGCAGGAAGGATAATCATAGAATCATAAAATAGGTAGGGTTGGAAAGGACCTCAAGATCATCGAGTTCCAACCCCCCTGCCATGGCCAGGGACACCTCCCAATAAACCATGCCATCCAAGGCTGTGTCCAACCCCACCTTGAACACCGCCAGGGATGAAGCATTCACAACTTCACTGGGCAACCCATTCCAGTGCCCCACCACCCTCACAGTAAAGAATTTCTTCCTCAGATCCAATCTAAACTTCCCCTGTTTAAGTTTAAACCCATTACCCCTTGTCCTCTCACCACAGCCCCTAATGAAGGGTCGCTCCCCAGCATCCTTATAGGCCCCCTTCAGGTATTGGAAGGCTGCTATGAGGTCTCCACCCAGCCTTCTCTTCTGCAGGCTGAACAGCCCCAATTTTCTCAGCCTATCTTCATACGAGAGGTGCTCCAGTCCCCTGATCATCCTCGTGACCCTCCTTTGGATTTGCGCTTGTTCTAACAGTTTCATGTCCTTTTTATGTTGAGGACATCAGAACTGCACACAATACTCCAAGGGAGGTCTCACGAGAGCAGAGTAAAGGGATAGGAGCACCTCCCTCGACCTGCTGGTCACACTCCTTTTGATGCAGCCCAGGATACGGTTGGCTTTCTGGGCTGCAAGTGCACACTGCCGGCTCATGTTCATTTTTTTATCAGCCCACACCCCCAAGTCCTGCTCCGCAGGGCTGCTCTCAATCTCCTCCCCGCCCAACCTGTAGCTGTGCCTGGCATTGCTCTGACCCAGGTGGAGGACCTTGCACTTGGCATGGTTAAACTTCATCAGGTTGGCATCAGCCCACCTCACAAGCGTCTCAAGGTCCCTCTGGATGGCATTCCTTCCCTCCAGTGTATCAACCGAACCACACAGCTTGGTGTCATCGGCAAACTTGCTGAGGCGCACTCAATCCCACTGTCCATGTCACCCACCAAGATGTTGCACAAGACCAGTCCCAACACCGATCCCTGGGGGACACCACTCGTTACTGGTCTCCAGCTGGACATTGAGCCATTGAGCCATTGAGCACTACTCTTTGCGCGCAGCCATCCAGCCAGTTCTTTATCCACCGAGTGGTCCACCTATCAAATTGACGTCTCTCCAACTTAGAGAGAAGGATGTCATGCGAGACAGTGTCAAAGGCTTTACACAAGTCCAGGTAGATGACATCAACTGCTCTACCCCTGTCCATCAGTTCCGTAGCCCCTTCATAGAAGGCCACCAGATTGGTCAGGCAGGATTTCCCCTTAGTGAAGCCATGCTGGCTGTCACCAAGCACCTTGTTGGTTTTCATGTGCCTCAGCATGCCTTCCAGGAGAATCTGCTCCAAGATTTTGCCAGGCACAGAGGTGAGACTGACTGGTCTGTAATTCCCTGGGTCATCCATTTTCCCCTTCTTAAAAATGGGGGTTATATTTCCCTTTTTCCAGTCATCGGGAACTTCACCTGACTGCCATGATTTTTCAAATATGATGGACAGTGGCTTAGCAACTTCATTTGTCAGCTGCTTCAGGACCCATGGATGGATTTCATCAGGTCCCATGGACTTGTATACATTCAGGTTCCTAAGGTGGTCTCGAACCAGATCCTCTCCTACAGTGGGCCCAGGGTCTTCATTCTCACCGTCCCTGCATTTGCCTTCCAAGACTTGGGTGGTGTGGTCAGAGCATTTGCCGGTGAAGACTGAGGCAAAGAAGTCATTAAGAACCTCAGCCTTCTCCAAATCCAGGGTAGCCAGTTCTCCCGATAACTTCTGGAGAGGGCCCACGTTGTCCCTAACCTGTCTTTTATTGGCAATGTACCTATAAAATCCCTTCCTGTTATCCTTAACATCCCTAGCCAAGTTGAATTCTAAGTGGGCCTTAGCTTTCCTAACCTGGTCCCTAGCTTCCCAGACAACATCCCTCTATTCCTCCCAGGCTGCCTGACCTTGCTTCCACCTTTTATAAGCCTCTTTTTTCCTTCGAATTTTGCTCAGCAGCTCCTTATCCATCCAAGGAGGTCTCCTGGCCCTCCTGCTGAACTTCCTTCTAGTTGGGATGCATCGCTCCTGAGCTTGCAGCAGGTGAGCCTTGAATATCAACCAACAGTCTTGGGCCCCCCTGCCCTCTAGGGCTGTATCCCATGGAACCTTACTGAGCAGGATCCTGAAGAGGCCAAAGTCTGCTCTCTTGAAGTCCAGGGCAGTGAGCTTGCTGCACGCGCTTCTCACTGTCCTGACGATCTCAAACTCGACCATCTCATGATCGCTGCAATCAAGGCTGCCCTGGAGCGTCACATTCCCAACCAGCCCTTCCCTGTTGGTGAGGATGAGGTCAAGCATGGCACCTTTCCTCGGTTCCTCAATTACTTGCAGAAGGAAGTTGTCTTCCACACAATCGAGGCACCTTCTGGATTGCTTTTGGTGGGCCATACCATCCCTCCTACTGAGATATCAGGGTGGTTGAAGTCTCCCATGAGAACAAAGGCCTGTGAGCGTGAGGCTGCTCCTATCTGCCTATGGAGCGCTTCGTCCAGCAAGTCCCCTTGGTCAGGCGGTCTGTCAGAGATCCCCACGATAATGTCACCCATCACTGTTCTCCCTTTAACCCTGACCCACAAACTCTCTGTCGACTGCTCACCTGTCTCCAGACAGAGTTCCATACTCTCTAGCCTATCCCCAACATAAATAACAACTCCCCCTCCCCTTCTGCAGGGCCTGTCTTTCCTAAAGAGCCGGTAACCTTCCATTCCAACACACCAGTCATAGGAGCCATCCCACCATGTTTCTGTGATGCCTATGATATTATACCCCCGTAGATGTGCACGCATCTCTAATTCCTCTTGTTTGTTCCCCATACTACGGGCATTTGTAGAGAGGCATTTGAGCCGAGGTCCATTTGAAGCCAGCTCATTGGCTGGAGCAGCTGGAATATCCCTACATTGCTCCAAACGTTTACTGTAGGTGCTACTAACCGACTGGGTGTGTTGGGATGGAATGATGTACCCCTCCCCCAACACATCTAGTTTAAAGCATCCTTGACCAGTCTGGCAAGCCTCCTACCAAATGCACTCTTCCCCTTCTTTGTCAGACCAGCTCCACCAGCCCCCAGTAGACCTGGCCTACTATATTGAGTACCATGGTCAAGGTACCCAAACCCCTGACTATAGCACCACCCTTCTAACCATTTATTAACCTGCCCAATCCTCCTAGCCTTCTCAAGGTCCTGCCCTGTATCCTGGAGAATTGACGAAAAGACGATCTGAGCTCCAGAGCCCCTAACCACCTCTCCCAGAGCTCTGTAGTCCTTCTTTATGGTCTCCGGGCTACTGGTATCTGTATCAGTCGCACCCACATGTATTACCAGGAGTGGGTAATAGTCAGTGGACCGACTAGAGCAGGCAGCTTCTCGGCCACATCCCTGATCCAAGCCCCTGGTAGGCAACACACCTCCCTTGAGCCTGGGTCAGGCCGACAGATGGGTGCCTCTGTGCCTTTCAAATTAGAGTCCCCTACTACTATGGCCCGCCGCTTTTTCCTGGCAGCACCAGTAGTGATCTTCTTTACCAGTGCACCAGCTGGTTGCGCCTGGTGGGGGCGCTGTTGCTCATCAGCCCCTTGCAGGACAGCAAAGCAGTTCTGGGTGGGGACAACAGATGTAGGAGGAAGCCCCTTGCTTTTAATTGCCCTCTTCCTCCTTTTTTTGTTGTTTTTTTCTGTTACCTTTTCCCAGCTTCCTGGGTTAGCAGCCTCCTTTCCTGCAGGGGCAACAGTAGACACTCAAGGCTCTGGAACAGTTTGGTCCCGGAGCAAGCAGTGCTGCTCCCCCTCAGCTTCCCTGACACCTTTCATCCTGGTAACAGCTTCCTGCAGTTCAGCCACCTGCTGCAGGAGGACCTCCATCAGGGGGCGCAGAGTGCAGCCCTGCCCATTGCTCACCCTTCCCTTAGGATACCCTGAGCTCTGCACTGCAGCCTCCCTTCCCATCGGCTCCGTTTGGGTGCCTACACTGGCCACCACCAGTGCAGCCAGAGCGGAGTGTTGCGGGGGATAAGGAACAACGTACCACTGACCAATATGATCACGCTGAACAGTTTAATGTGCGCAAGCGTGTCTTATATAGAAAAGTTTCAGAACACTAGAACATTTGATAACACTGGATTGGTTAACTTCACCCGGGCGAATGCTAGCAACAGTTTAACGATTGGTTGCGGTTTAAAGTGTCCGCAGCAGCAGGCTCCGGCTTGCAAGCAGGGTTTTCTCGGTGGTAACCTGATCCGGCTCCGCGGTGTCCGGCTCAGTCCCTCTGTTAACCCTTTTGTCGACCTGCAACGCCTCACAAAGCCTGTCACCCACTGCTAGAGTGAAGCTAAGTCAAAGGCTGGATTGCTCACATGTCCATTAGCTGAAAGAAATGCTTCCACAATACCCTCTTCTTGTTTTTGAGCAATCCAGATTTGACTTAGCATTCTGTTTACAAACCTTTTCAACAGTGTAAATACAATGGTGTATGCAAGCAAAATTAATAATACAATGCCTAACACCTTCAAAGCAATAATTATCCAATTTTGAATCCAAGTCCCTATTCCCCATCCTGAAAAAACATTACGGAGCCAGTGATCCAATGGATTCACATCCTGTTGGATTTTTTGAGAGTGTTCCTTTAGGTAGGTCAGTTGTTTATGAATGCTCTTGCTATGATCAGACAGATTCTGACAACACATACCTTCAAAGTCCTCACAGCCATGACCCTGCTTCAACCCAGGCTTGTGAGTAAGCCCGTGTATCTTAAAGGCTATTCTCATTATACCCAAATATTTCTATCAAACATGTTTGAAATGGATCTGTGGCTGATGCCATAGCAAGACAAAACTCTGACACCCCACTCTCACTGGCCCATGTTACCCACAAATTCTTTCTAGGATTGATTTTGTGTAACAGAGATACAGAACTATATACAAACAGCGAAATTAGCAGCTTAACCGCTAACAGATTCTTGATCATCGCTGACATCTTCCGGTGCAGACGAGTTATTTTCTGCTGAATCTCGCCAGGGCCGTATCCAACGAGCCGGTATCCACTGAACGCCTTGATGGTACTCCTGTGGAACCGAATCCACCTTCACCTCGACCCAAGTTTCCCTTCTGTGGAACACAGGACTGAAATGGAATGAGTTGAGCAATTCGACTACCTCATTGGAGAAGTCCACTTGGAGATTAGCTTGTGCCCAGGGCCCTGATCCTGTTAGCATCTGTGATTGGACTCCACGAAGGGGGTCCCCTTGTTGTCTAGGTTTTGCTTGTTCAATATCACACAGTCTCTGCCAATTACGGTCAAAGATCAGTTTCTGCGATGGCGTCAGCAAGATACTGGCTACCTGGTCAGTATCATGGGGGACCGGGAGGTCTGATTGTAAGATGTATGTTATGATTTAGCCGAGACATTTGAGAGTGTAGCCCATATTGAGTCACGGCTGTCCGAGCTTTTTCTAATAGCTTCCAATCAATTGCTTCCCACTGGTTGGTGCCCTGTGGTGTAACTGACACTGGAAACGCTTGTGGAACAAAACTCCCTTCCAGGATAGCGTCTCTGATAACTCCCTTCCACCTTTTTGACACTCCACCAGAATCTTGACCAGAGGAATTAAACAAGTGTGGTGGGGGAGCTAGCACCGAAGCCGCAGGAGCAGGAGAGGCACCAGCTCCCTTGTGCACGAACGATCCCAATTCTTCCCTTTGAGTCACCGCCATGAGTTTCTCTATGACCTCCTGCAATAATTCTTTCGTTGAGTCATCTAGTTCTCTCGGTTGCTCTGTTTCTTCCGGGGTAGAAACATTAAGGTCAATGGGGGAGCGGTTTGGCGTGGAGGTAAGGGAATATTCTGATGCGCCAGGCCTATAATCTGTGGATGCCTTCACCTGGCAGCAAGGTTCAGCATTGGCAGGATCAGTAACAATATCGGATTTTGGTCCCTCCTCACTGGGCTGGGATTGAAAACCCTTCTTGACTGCCTTTGCAATTTTTGGGTGAGTCCTCCCCCCGGCATAATGATCGAAGGGATTCCGAGTGGGGTTCTTAGAACCCAAAGTCAGGGGCCCCGCGGGTAGTTGGGAGGCAGGGAGGGCTGGAGGCTCAGGCGGAGGCACGGAGGGCACTACCGGAGACAAGGCTTCAGCCGCCGAAGCAGCTGCAGCTCTCTCTGATTTCATATCTCTCAAAGTCCCTCGGATAAGCTTCCACAGCATGCAGTATTTTCGAGCCTCACGCGCTGCCTTCCCCCCATCAGTTATAGTGTCCCAGAGCCGGGTGCCTATCGCCTCCCATGTGGATATTTCAAGCGCCGCTCCAACCCCGCTAAATAGCCCCTTTTCTTTACTCCATTGGAGTAGTCCTTTAAGTATATCTTCTTCATATTTAATCCCTCTCCTTGAGAGGATGCATTGGAGGAGATGAAGGACAGCTATCTCTTCCTTTGTCTGAGCCGCCCCCATTCCTCCCCGACCGCCACTTGCCTTATTGAAGTGGACCTTTTTCGCAGAGACTCTCTTCTTCTGCGGCACGCGTGCTTCATCTACATCGGCAGGGCTGCTGCCGGCTGCATTTCGGTCGGCTTCCCACCCGTCAGGTCTGCGCTGATCTTCACCACCGAAGCAGCTCTCAGGAGGCAGATCTGAGGGTCCCTGTTCAGGCGCCACTTGTCGCGGGGGATAAGGAACAACGTACCACTGACCAATATGATCACGCTGAACAGTTTAATGTGCGCAAGCATGTCTTATATAGAAAAGTTTCAGAACACTAGAACATTCGATAACACTGGATTGGTTAACTTCACCCGGGTGAATGCTAGCAACAGTTTAACGATTGGTTGCGGTTTAAAGTGTCCGCAGCAGCAGGCTCCGGCTTGCAAGCAGGGTTTTCTCGGTGGTAACCTGATCCGGCTCCGCGGTGTCCGGCTCAGTCCCTCTGTTAACCCTTTTGTCGACCTGCAACGCCTCACAAAGCCTGTCACCCACTGCTAGAGTGAAGCTAAGTCAAAGGCTGGATTGCTCACATGTCCATTAGCTGAAAGAAATGCTTCCACAGCGGAGCTCCCAGACCAAGCCTTGCCCGTACGGCGAGTGTTCACCATCCCGCTCACCACCCCGCTCGCCTGCCTGCGCAAACTGCCTCGAACCCGCCCTGTTTGCCCTCCCTGTTCGCCATGCTCTGGGTCGCTCGCGCTCCCTGGGGCAGGATTTTAACCAGTCAGGTCTGCCGCCGGTCCTCCTGGAGCCGCCCCCTCTGAGTCAGCCACTCGCCTCCGCTGAGCTGCAGGCTCCTGGGCAGTCCTTGTCGAGGACTTGAGGCTCCCTCGGTGCAAGTTGCTGCTCCGAGGTGAAGCTCGTAGACAGGCTTCCCCTCGCGAGACTTCAGGTCAGTTACTGTAACACACTATTGATTCATCCTGTCTCTGCAATGTGAACAGCACTATATATATGCTTAGAAGGTAACTCAATATAGATTATTTATGTATCCACACTGAGCATATGCTATGAGAATGTATTTCTTTTTGAGCATGGTATTTACATAGAAATTACTTGTGTTTTCCAAAGAATATTTGAAAATTTGCAGATTATATTCATATGCCTGTTCTTATGCATCTATATATATATGTCTTCTTTTGTCCATTTAAAAAGGGACTGAAAATATTAAAACAGGTAGTAATCTCTTTTTTCCCTTGGTTCTCCATAAAAGGCAATTGTCTGATTCAAGCATATGCGTATTTTTAATGAAAAATCACTGTATCAGCGGCAATATCTTGAACTGAAAGTACCTCCTTGGTATTCTGCTGCAACAAAGATAATCTGCATTTTGCAAAATGTTACAATAAATGACAAACCAGGAAGCTAGCTGTCAGATCTCATTTCAAAACAGAAAATAGAAATTAGGCGAATCTATTCCTGTTGGCCTGAAGAGAGAATGCTAAGTAAAACAATTGCATATTTTCTGTATGAACTGTTCTGTTTGTTCTACATATATTTTGCAGATATTTATAAAAAAATAATCCTTAGAATTGCTGAGACTAAACAAAATACATTTCCCAGGAAACCTACGGAGGGAATCTGGGTTGCCAACAGTACTAAGGATGAAGAAGCGCATCTGCTATGGAAGTAGAGTAAGAGTGTGTGAGAGATGGAAAGACGCTGCTGGTTTCTCCTGTGTATCTGACTGTGTTGTTAATAGATTTTCATTGCTTCTGCAACTTAATGATCACAAGCTGCTAAGCACATCTGCTGCACTTCTAGCCACCGGTTGTCTGTTGTTTAAAGAGACTCTTTTTAAAAGAGTGCAGTTTTGCACTTTTAGCTAGAGATCTGGGCTGTCTTCTCTCTGTGGGAATCGCTTGCCTTAGCAAGAGCAGCTACACAGAGATAGAGGCTCATGCATGAGCACTTTGTGCAGACATGCACAAAGCTGGGTAGGATAATGATTTTGTAAGTATGATAGGGAACAGAAAAGCCAAATAATTACACAGTTAAAATATAGAAACAAGACTTCTAGCAGCCAGGCAAAAGAAAAAGCAAGAAATCCTCACAAAAGCTTAATTCCCTTTTACATGGGATTTAATTCAAATCACAGAACATTTTATCTATTCATAGGTTTTATTATGGGAGTAAGAACTCTGAAAAAGAACCAGAGAATCACACTAGTTAAAATTAGCCTTAGCCAGGAAAATATTTTAAGCAAATTTAAGCAGCTTGAACAGGTGACAACATATTTGTTTCATGCCAAGACAATGAAATTTTCCTTGTTTATGTGCCCCCTTAGGTATAAAAACTCTGGTGTCATGATAGAAAATTGGTATTTAAATAACTTTTTTAAAACCTTTTATATATTTAAATCACTTTTACAAGTTATCGTTTCTCCCTAAAGCCTTGGATTCTGGGCTGCATGGTTGGACCTCCCACTAAATACTGCAGGTGAGGTCCTCAGCTGATGTAAATCACTGTCACTCCCCTCATTTTAGTGAGGGAAAGCAATCACATTATTGTCCTACAGGGATAAGTAACCCACCTCTCATATGTTCAAGTTATTTTTGTCTACTAAAGTGCTTTTCAAACTAAGGTTATTTTTAATTAATGCAGTTATGTAGCTATATTTGTCACCAGTGATTGACTGATTTCAGCTAGTGGAAGACCTGGCTTGCTAAGAATGTACTTTGCTACACTGAACACATGGCAGTAACAGCCTGTAACTATCCCTTTGAGGTCCTGATTGCATTTTATTTATGCTGAAGTTCCCATAGTGGCTGCTATTATGAAAGACCTAAAAGGATTATAGAACATACGCTCTATTCTTAAATTGTTTTTTATTTTCTTTTCCCTGAAGATGCTTACCTGCACTGAAGGATAGTTGGCTTTATCTTCATCTTGTGAATAGTTTATTGAATTCGTAGATTTAAAATTTCTTCAAATAATTTGCTTTCTCCACTATTACTGAATCTTTCATTAAAAATTGATTTTGCCTACACTTATATGGGATTCTTCCAACACTGTGTGGAACATGCACAAAGTGTTTGGAAGGATGAAAAGAAGAGATGCAACATGCACAAATTCAGATCTGTTTTTAATTAACATTAAAAAGAGATCACATTCAAGTGAACATTGTTTTCCCTTGATGATCTTTTTCTCACTGCCAACACTCTTAATGTTTCACTCTCAATACATTTTACCCAGACTCACTCAATTTTGGGAAACAAATTAAAGGTTGAATTTAATCTTAGATTTATTACAAAAGCGAGACGAATCCTATTAAATGAAGTTATGAACAGTGAATGTACAAATCTACATGATACCCACGCAATACATCAAAACAATACCTCCTTTGCGTAAAAAAAAAATTCATCTCCACAAGTCTAATGGTAAATGGAATCAGGTGGAAAATATTTAGCAAAACATTTTAGCATTTTGGTAAAAGTTTCTACTTCTTTTTTCTTTTTTATGAGGAAGCAGAAAAAAACTTCAGCACATTAATCTATATCACTTAAAAAAATTATCAGAAGGAAAGGGACATTAAAATTTGATCATTCTTACTGAAAGCCATTTTTAATCTAAAATTTGGCTTGCAAAGACTGAAAAAAAAAACCAAACTCACACGTATTAAAGCTTATGCTCTATTTTTCACAAGCTTTCACACAAAATCACTTGGCAATATTCCTATACTTCTAATGAAAAGTTGTAGAAGACAGAGAAAAAGTATAGAACAGCAGCAATTCAGATCCCAGTGACTAGACAAATCACTTTTACCTTCTGTGAGTTAGGGATTCTCTTGCTAGAATCTGCTGGTCATAATGATCATAGAATCATAGAATCGTAGAATAGTAAGGGTTGGAAAGGACCTCAAGATCATCGAGTTCCAGCCCCCCTGCCATGGCCAGGGACACCTCCCACTAAACCATGCCATCCAAGGCTTTGTCCGACCCCACCTTGAACGCCACCAGGGATGAAGCATTCACAACCTCCCTGGGCAACCCATTCCAGGGCCCCACCACCCTCACAGTAAAGAATTTCTTCCTCAGATCCAATCTAAACTTCCCCTGTTTAAGTTTAAACCCATTACCCCTTGTCCTCTCACCACAGTCCCTCATGAAGAGTCCCTCCCCAGCATCCCTATAGGCCCCCTTCAGGTATTGGAAGGCTGCTATGAGGTCTCCACGCAGCCTTCTCTTCTCCAGGCTAAACAGCCCCAAGGAATTGTACTTGGGTGATTTGTCCAGCTATAGTAATCCGTGATTCAGCAGAGCATCTAAACTCATGCTGAACTGGACTAAAATTTTGTTGCAAAAACATTTAAATGGAGGGCTCTTGACACTGCTGAATCTGAGCCAGAGAGAGAGAGAGAACATAACCGAAAGCAAAGTCTTGTTTTCTGTGCTGCAAATTAGGCTTGGATTTGGTGGTGAGTTTCTGGTTTCTGTCATACTGAGAATTCTCTGGTATTCTTTTAATGAAAGAAAATCTCCAAAATAATCCTAGAAGCTTTGTTATGTAAAGAATCTGAGTGGAGCAATGATTTCAGTTGCTTACATGTTAAGTTTGCATTGTTTTGAAATTAAAATTATTTATCTCCATTTTGAGATTCTACTCTTTTAGTACACCAAAGATTTTTGTGTGAAGAGCTTCTAATTATAGCCTGAAATTTGCTGGCTTGAGGTTGGTTGCTTAGAGTATGGAAGAAACATTGGGATCACTCAGTTTTGATATGGGTTGCTGCTTACTTTAGGACTTGCAAACTTTTGTTGCCCTTTTTTTTTTTTTTTTCTCTTGAAGCTATTGTGATGATGTGATGTTAGAAATTAAACAATCCTTTTGTTACATTCATGGCCAACAGACACATCATTAAACCCTATGAGAAAAATGCATCTTTCACAGCTAGAGAAGCTTTTAGTCTCTCTGCTTTTTACTCAGTCATGCTAGATATGGGCACATATTTTCTTATTTATCCACAGCATATTAGAACTCACAATCTCTTCTTGAAATTAAAATGCTCAAATCTAAATATTGAACTTTACTTGTACTTATTCTCCCACCTCTTCTGCATTGCCTGTCCCTTCTGAATAGCTTATAGCCATCAATCACAAAACCCCAATCATGTGATTTATTTCAGTGATGAAACCATGGTTTTCCATGTGGACAGCAGCTACTAGCTCATCCTGTTTGTCTCCTATGCTGTGCGCATTGGTATAAAGGCACTTCAGCTGGGCTATTGGCCACATCCCCTTCTCAGAGGAGCTCACCCTCATTCCCTTGTGTAAATTTACAGGTGTTTCACTGTTGTTTCCTAATGCCTCAGCAGCCCCTGGCCCTTCTTGAGTGCTTCACCCCGCTCCCTTGTTAAATCTAGTTTAAAGCTCAGTTTATAAGTTTAGCCAGCTTATTGCTCAGGATGTTCTTGCCTCACTTGATCACTTGAGCCCTGTCAGCTGCCAACAGTCTCAAAGGTATGCCCAAAATCATGGAAACTGAGAGCTTGATCATGGCATCAGCTATGCAGTCAGTCATTCACCTGTTTCAATACCTGTTCAATACAGCTTTTTCTCCACCCTACTTCTCCATCTGGGAAGATAGATGAATAAACCACCTGTGCTCCCTATCCCTTGAACATCATTCCAAAGGATGTAAAGGCTGGAAAGGGTGTAAAGGCTCATTTGATACATCTGAGTCATCTTGTGGCAGCATAATTCAACCCTACTTGGAATAGCAGGAATAGGTGATGGTTCAAAGACTTTTTCAGACTTGGCAGCCTTTCTGTGACATAACATAGTTTAGCTGATAATTGTCTTGACATTGGACTAAGAATCTTATATCAGCCAAAAGTTTTAAACTTGAAGGGAAGATTCTTAAATGGCTGATAGTGTTAACTGAGGTCAGGAAAGACTTCACCGATAAACTCACTATTAAAAAAACCCAACAAACAAATCAAAACAAACCAACCAACCAACAAAAAACAAACAAACAAACAAACAAACAAAAAAAAAAAAAAAACAGAAAGGAAAAATGTAGGAAAATGTAGGAGGAAGACATGGTTACAATCAACATCCAGAGTCAAGGTTGGTTTGAAGAGGAGGTGTATGGAGGGGAAAACTAATTACAGTGTCATAGAAAACAATGACACTGACTCACCAGATGTGAAATGTATGTTTATGTCTTACTACATTACATAATCCTTGTAACTGCTATATCACAATCATCTACAAGGCTGATGTAGTTTTGCTACAAATATCACTGACACATAACAATGATGTTTTCATTCTGTTGGAAGATATGAAGGCACATGTTAAAAAGGGAATTAAATCTCTTCCATGAGGGAATTGAGCACCAAGTCCACACTGTTTGTGAGTTTAGTCTTTTTCCCATACATTTTTTCATTAGGAAAAAAAAAAAAAGGGACAACAGTTATTGTGGAGAATGTGTTTCTGAGCTGTTTAAATCTAATGAAGGATGCAAAGTGTGAATACTTCTTTTGTGTCTATGAGTAACTGTGCTTGTTCTGTAAAAAAACATTAGGCAACCAAGTTTGTTTTAAAAATGAGTAGTTGAAACATCTAATATCCTGTAAGCCTGTGCAACTCCACTGGCTTCATCTTACTATGGGAATGAAATACATTTCCGAAGGCAGTACTATTATTATCTGATGTTCAGTATTTTTATTTCTGTTATTTTCCTTATGCTTTGGGAATGTGGCTACAGAAAGTGAGGAGCTGCAGTCTTGTGAAGCCTTTTGAATGCAATAATGTTACCAGCAAACCTCGGTCAAGAAAAACCTCATAACACCCATGTTGTGTTAAAAGGGAGGCATTCTTTTATTACAGCACTGAATGCACAGGGGATCTCTCCTCCCTATGTGCATGCCTAGGATCAAACTTTACAGATATTTATCCATAAGATTGTTACATATTCATACATTCCATTCTACATTCTTATTTTAACTGGTTATAACAAATACACTTTGTGTGCTAATTACTACACATGTGCACAAGCTAGTTCTATTGTTCTAAATTGAGTCTGGGGTATAATGTGAGTAAGCGGCTATTGAGTTGGAGGTCACGCTCTCCAGAATCACCCTTCACCTACTTCTAGGTTTTTTTCTCATTTTCTTGCCAACCTGAACTAGTTACATAGTGTTTCTCATTTATCCTGGAAGAATGCTGATTTGCTTACTGTGGGCATCCTTGAAGAGGGAGCTAATATTGCAACATTCTAGACCAAAAAAGTCTTGTAGTTACAGTTGATTTTGTTCCAGCTTCATGGTTACAATAATACTGGGAAGAAGAGTTCCTTTGATACGTACATTCAGACTGATGCGGTAACTTCAGACTGCCAAAATATTTTCTGTGCACAACAACATGAAAATCAAAGAACATGCTGTCTCCACACTTCTTGAATAATAATGTTTCATTACGTGTTGTAGCACTTATTTTAACACTTTTCATATTGCTTAAATATGTTGGAAAGCCATTGATTTGTGGTTTTTTGTGGTGTTTTTTTTTTTTTTTTTCTTTTTTTTTTTCCTTTTTTTTTTTTTTTTTCCCTCAAAAAAGGGGATATTTTAATCTTCAGTAAGATTAAAAAATAAGTGAAAGCATAATTATCACTGGATATATTTTTATAAAATGAATGACAGAGTTGCTGATATTAGATCTTTTCATGTGCTGAAAAAGCTCACTTTGACAATTATAACCCCACTTTCCACTAAGTTGTAGATTTTCAAAACCTTATTAAATAATAATAATTAGATTTATTTGGAACAGTATAAAAGAAATATGAAGTGCCTTGAAGGTCATTTATAGTTCTGAGTAACCAAAAAGTGTACAGCCACAGACAGCAACGCAAAATCACCTCCTATGAAGGAAATGTTAATTTCTAATGTCTGTTTTATCATCAGCTGAACTACATCAACTCCCCTTACAATATGCGGTGTGTGTCGTGGTGGGAAGTTGATACTGCAGTAATATTAAATATGACTTCAGAATGGAGAAGGATGTTTCCTCCTCTCTTTTTGTCTTTGTTGAAGACCATGGTGCTGTTAAAACACCTAGAATAATTATCTGCTTCAAGATTCTTAGATAATAACTACTTTACTTGCAATTTGATTCAGCATGTGTACTCACATATCTTTATACTAATCCCCAACGATATAGAATACCTGTACTATATTTTTCATGTCATGTACTGATACAGTTCTACTGTACAGCTGCAGCAAGCTTCCACTGGAATCAAACAAAAGCCCTGCCTCATGTAACAGAAGGTTACATACCATCCCTGGACTCTATTGCTTCTTATTTAAAATTTTCATCCTTCTTTCTTCCTTCTTGAGATGGTATCAGTAAAATTCTCAAGTCCTTATTGTACTAAACTCTTTATGAACTGAAGTCCTTATTAATAGAATCAAGGAGTAACTTAGCAATTTTTTCTTAAGGCATGAGCCCTACTGGAATTTGCAGACTCACCGGAATTATGTAGCTTATGTATGTATTTGATTATAAGGTTTCAAAAGACTTTTCCTACTTTTTTTTTTTTTTTCTTTTTAAGCCAAGCTATTAAGGGAATAATGCTTAGACTAGCAGTTACAGATAATTAGAAAAAGATAAATTTTTCAGAAAAAGTCTTTAAATAAATTTTAAATAAGTTTCCATCTTCTGAAAAGACATTTCTATTTCTGATGGGAAATAAAAAATGGTGATTAAAGTTGATTCAAGAAATATGACATTTCTGCTTAGTTATGTTCTTTATGTATTTCTCTTGGTACTAGACATTTTACGATTCCTTTTCTCCCTTGCACTTTCAATGACAGAAAATCAGATATTCAGTGGTATGACTGCATTGCTGAATGTATGTTCTGACTCCTCCCAAGAACAATAAATGTAGGTTTATAAGTCATTAAAGTAAAAATTTCACTTTAGATATCTGGTTCTGACTCATTGATGAGTGAATTTTCAATATTTCTAGATGTTTCATGCCTTAGCTATTTTAAACTACTTGAAATTGAACAAAGTAATTAAGGGGGAGGAAGAAAATTGGAGAGGAAGGGAAGGAGGGATAAGCACACGAATCTTGATTCTGTCTAGGAAAACAAAGAAACAAATGTTTTGTTTAAAGATCCGTGATTATGAATGCACTAAGATAACCTCTTGCTTAACATCGTGTTTTGGCAATTTAAGTCAATACTTCTGAATTCTGTCAGCCCCAGTCATGTCAAGTTTCAGAATCCACCATGGCATGCCTTAATTAATGCAAAATATGATCACATAATGGTAACTTCATAAGTCAGAATAATTTTTATCTTATTTTCACCCTCTGAAATATAGCATACACTGCTAGAAGGTGTCAATCACCTTTGCATTTACAGGAGTGATCAACAAAACCACCAGGTTTTAGCTGGATAAATATTGCTATATAGATACATGTTATCATACATATATAAACACACTGTGGCATGGAAATCCTTGGGAGCAATGGGCAAGTTTCACAAAGACAAGATACCTAAGTCTTCCTAGATTCAACAAGTCAAAGACTGTGATACCAAAACCCTTAGAGAGATGTCTTCTCTTGAACACATCTACTGGATATATTGCCAATTAATTTAAATCAAAGTACCAAAAATAGGGATAACAAGCAACAGAAGGGAAGGGGGTGATGAAGTAGGAACATGTAGTGAGATCACACCATATAAGTACTCACTTAAATGAAATATAAGAAATAAGGAAAAATCCTCCATCTTGGCTCACCATCTTGGCTGTCTACCAATCTTTGGTTACCTTCAGATGTAGCAGAAGACATAAAAAGTTTAGAAGAAGAGAAGCTGATAGTGAAACTGATATTCAGAGCAATTAAAGGGCATATTGAACAGACTTGCTTTTGGAAAACCTTCTATCTTTTCTCAAAATGACTTATCCTAAATGACTCTTTCAAAGTTTCACAGTGAGTTAAGCCTGGCACAGAGCAGAAACTCCACTTTTACCTTATTGACCTTGTTACAAAAAAACCCCACCCTTCTTCACAGAATCACACAGAATCACAGAATACTAAGGGCTGGAAAGGACCTCAAGATCATCGAGTTCCAACCCCCCTGCCATGGCCAGGGACACCTCCCACTAAACCATGCCATCCAAGGCTATGTCCAACCCCACCTTGAACGCCGCCAGGGATGAAGCATTCACAACTTCCCTGGGCAACCCATTCCAGTGCCCCACCACCCTCACAGTAAAGAATTTCTTCCTCAGATCCAATCTAAACTTCCCCTGTTTAAGTTTAAACCCATTACCCCTTGTCCTCTCACCACAGTCCCTAATGAAGAGCCCCTCCCCAGCATCCCTATAGGCCCCCTTCAGGTACTGGAAGGCTGCTATGAGGTCTCCACGCCGCCTTCTCTTCTGCAGGCTGAACAGCCCCAACTTTCTCAGCCTATCTTCATATGGGAGGTGCTCCAGTCCCCTGATCATTTTCGTGGCCCTCCTCTGGACTTGTTCTAACAGTTCCATGTCCTTTTTATGTTGAGGACACCAGAACTGCACACAATACTCCAAGGGAGGTCTCACGAGAGCAGAGTAGAGGGGCAGGAGCACCTCCCTCGACCTGCTGGTCACACTCCTTTTGATGCAGCCCAGAATACGGTTGGCCTTCTGGGCTGCAAGCGCACACTGCCGGCTCATGTTCATTTTTTCATCAACCCACACCCCCAAGTCCTTCTCCGCAGGGCTGCTCTCAATCTCCTCCCCGCCCAACCTGGAGCTGTGCCTGGCATTGCTCCGACCCAGGTGGAGGACTTTGCATTTAGCATGGTTGAACTTCATCAGGTTGGCATCAGCCCACCTCACAAGCGTGTCAAGGTCCCTCTCGATGGCATTCCTTCCCTCCAGTGTATCAACCGAACCACACAGCTTGGTGTCATCGGCAAACTTGCTGAGGGCTCACTCAATCCCACTGTCCATGTCACCCACAAAGATGTTGAACAAGACCGGTCCCAACACCGATCCCTGGGGAACACCACTCGTTACCGGTCTCCAGCTGGACACTGAGCCACTGAGCACTACTCTTTGCGTGCGGCCATCCAGCCAGTTCTTTATCCACCGAGTGGTCCACCTATCAAATTGATGTCTCTCCAACTTAGAGAGAAGGATGTCATGGGAGACAGTGTCAAAGGCTTTACACAAGTCCAGGTAGATGACATCAACTGCTCTGCCCCTGTCCATCAGTTCCGTAGCCCCTTCATAGAAGGTCACCAGATTGGTCAGGCAGGATTTCCCCTTAGTGAAGCCATGCTGGCTGTCACCAAGCACCTTGTTGGTTTTCATGTGCCTCAGCATGCCTTCCAGGAGAATCCGCTCCAAGATTTTGCCAGGCACAGAGGTGAGACTGACTGGTCTGTAATTCCCTGGCTCATCCATTTTCCCCTTCTTAAAAATGGGGGTTATATTTCCCTTTTTCCAGTCATCGGGAACTTCACCTGACTGCCATGATTTTTCAAATATGATGGACAGTGGCTTAGCAACTTCATTTGCCAGCTCCTTCAGGACCCGTGGATGGATTTCATCCGGTCCCATGGACTTGTATACATTCAGGTTCCTAAGGTGGTCCCGAACAAGATCCTCCCCCACAGTGGGCCCAGGGTCCCCACCCTCACCGTCCCCGCGTCTGCCTTCCAAGACTTGGGTGGTGTGGACAGAGCATTTGCCCGTAAAGACTGAGGCAAAGAAGTCATTAAGAACCTCAGCCTTCTCCAAATCCAGGGTAGCCAGTTCTCCCGATAACTTCTGGAGAGGGCCTACGGTGTCCCTGACCTGTCTCTTATCAGCAATGTACCTATAAAATCCCTTCCTGTTATCCTTAACATCCCTAGCCAAGTTGAATTCTAAGTGGGCCTTAGCTTTCCTAACCTGGTCCCTAGCTTCCCGGACAACATCCCTGTATTCTCCCCAGGCCGCCTGACCTTGCTTCCACCTTTTATAAGCCTCTTTTTTCCTTCGAATTTTGCTCAGCAGCTCCTTATCCATCCAAGGAGGTCTCCTGGCCCTCCTGCTGAACTTCCTTCTAGTTGGGATGCACCGCTCCTGAGCTTGCAGCAGGTGAGCCTTGAATATCAACCAACAGTCTTGGGCCCCCCTGCCCTCTAGGGCTGTATCCCATGGAACCTTACTGAGCAGGATCCTGAAGAGGCCAAAGTCTGCTCTCTTGAAGTCCAGGGCAGTGAGCTTGCTGCATGCTCTTCTCACTGTCCTGAGGATCTCAAACTCAACCATCTCATGATCGCTGCAATCAAGGCTGCCCTGGAGCGTCACATTCCCAACCAGCCCTTCCCTGTTGGTGAGGACGAGGTGAAGCATGGCACCTCTCCTTGTCGGCTCCTCTATTACTTGCAGAAGGAAGTTGTCTTCCACACAATCGAGGAACCTTCTGGATTGCTTGTGCCGGGCCGTGCCATCCCTCCAACAGATATCAGGGTGGTTGAAGTCTCCCATGAGAACAAGGGCCTGCAAGCATGAGGCTTCTCCTATCTGCCTATGGAGCGCTTCGTCCAGCAAGTCCCCTTGGTCAGGCGGTCTGTAACAGATCCCCACAATAATGTCACCCATCACTGTTCTCCCTTTAACCCTGACCCACAAACTCTCTGTCGACTGCTCACCTGTCCCCAGACAGAGCTCCATACTCTCTAGCCTATCCCTAACATAAATAGCAACTCCCCCTCCCCGTCTGCCGGGCCTGTCTTTCCTAAAGAGCCGGTAACCTTCCATTCCAACACACCAGTCATAGGAGCCATCCCACCATGTTTTTGTGATGCCTATGATATCATACCCCCGTAGATGTGCACACATCTCTAATTCCTCTTGTTTGTTCCCCATACTACGGGCGTTTGTGTAGAGGCATTTGAGCCGAGATCCAATTGAAGCCGGCTCATTGGCTGGAGCAGCTGGAATATCCCTACATTGCTCCGAACATTTACTATAGGTGCTACTAACCGACTGGGTGTGTTGGGATGGAATGCCGCCCCCCTCCCCCAACACATCTAGTTTAAAGCATCCTTGACCAGCCTGGCAAGCCTCCTACCAAATGCACTCTTCCCCTTCTTTGTCAGACCAGCTCCACCAGCTCCCAGTAGACCTGGCCTACTATATTGAGTCCCATGGTCAAGGTACCCAAACCCCTGACTATAGCACCACCCTTCTAACCATTTATTAACCTGCGCAATCCTCCTAGCCTTTTCAAGGTCCTGCCCTGTATCCTGGAGAATTGACGAAAAGACAATCTGAGCTCCAGAACCCCTAACCACCTCTCCCAGAGCTCTGTAGTCCTTCTTTATAGTCTCCGGGCTACTGCTATCTATATCAGTCGCACCCACATGTATTACCAGGAGTGGGTAATAGTCAGTGGGACCGACTAGAGCAGGCAGCTTCTCGGCCACATCCCTGATCCGAGCCCCTGGTAGGCAACACACCTCCCTTGAGGCTGGGTCAGGCCGGCAGATGGGTGCCTCTGTGCCTTTCAGATTAGAGTCCCCGACTACTACGGCCCGCCGCTTTTTCCTGGCAGCACCAGTAGTGATCTTCTTTACCAGTGCACCAGCTGGTTGCGCCTGGTGGGAGCACTGTTGCTCATCAGCCCCCTGCAGGACAGCAAAGCGGTTCTGGGTGGGGACAACAGATGTAGGAGGAAGCCCCTTGCTTTTAATTACCCTCTTCCTCCTTTTTTTGTTGTTTTTTTCTGTTACCTTTTCCCAGCTTCCTGGGTTAGCAGCCTCCTTTCCTGGGTTAGTAGCCTCCTTTCCTGCAGGGGCAACAGTAGACACTCGAGGCCCCGGAACAGTTTGGTCCCGGAGCAAGCAGTGCTGCTCCCCCTCAGCTTCCCTGACACCTTTCATCCTGGTATTGGCTTCCTGCAGTTCAGCCACCTGCTGCAGGAGGACCTCCACCAGGGAACGCAGAGTGTAGCCCTGCCCATTGCTCACCCTTCCCCTAGGATACCCCGAGCTCTGCACTACAGCCTCCCTTCCTGTCAGCTCCGTCTGGGTGCCTACACTGACAACCTGTTCAATCACACTAGAACAGGAAGTGCAGACAAATCAACAGCCTTGTAGTCTCACATTTTCTCTACAGAAGTGCACAATCTTTGGAATTTTGAAAGAATGAAGTCGGAACTGCATGGGTCCTATGTGGCCTCAAAAATAATCTTCATGAGTCAACACGATATTGAAGACCCAGTGTGGCGAGCCAGTCCCCACATAAGTGGCCTCTCTCACAGAGTGCTTCCTCCGGGTATGAATAGATGCACTGTTTTATTCCTTCAATTTACAAAGCCCAAACCCAACCGAACAATTGACTGTACATAGATATCAGTCTTACCTTTCCTCCGCCTTTCTAAAGCATTAAATCCTAAGAAGCAAACACTACACTCCCTGTTACCTGAAGACAGTCACCAAGCATTTCCATTTGGGCTTGTAAAAGTGGAAGAAATATTGCTTGCCTCTGCACTATTATACTCATCTCTATAAGGCAAGTGACAGTTTTCCGAGTGTTGGAGTATCCAAAATTATTATTATATGGAATACATGACATGCATTGGTACTCTAAACCTGACTGTGGTGCACCAGAACACACTTAATACTTCTTTAACTTCTACAATCTTACAACACCTTCAGGACACATTAGGTCACAATGGGATCAAAGTAATCAATTTCCTTCCCTGCAAAGGGAGGGGCACAAACAGAAACAGCCACCTCCGAGCAGTTAAGAAAGTAAGATTCCCCAGTATTAGATGTCCTCTGTGGGAATTTAGCAATTCTGTGTCCTGGTTTCAGCTGTAACATTTGCTTTCTCCTTCCTAATAGCTGGTGCAGCGCTGTGTTTTGGCTTCAGTCTGAGAACAATGCTGATAAAACACGGATGTTTTATGTGTGGCTAAGTAATGCTTACTCCAGTTGAGGACTTTCCAGTCTCATGCTCTGCCAGTGAGAAGGTGCACGAGAAGCTGGGAGGAAGCAGAGGCAGAACACCTGACTCTAAGTAGCCAAAGTGGTATTCCATACCACAGCATGTCTTGCCGAGTATATAAACTGGGCGGAGTTACCCAGAAGGGCAGATAGCTGCTTGGGCAAGGCTGGTTATTGGTCAGTGTGTGGTGGGCCATTGTGTCATGCATTACTTCTGTTTTCTGAATTTTCTTTTTTTAATCTTGCAGTTTCCTATTATTACTATTATTGGCATTCTTTTAGTATCACTATATTTTACGTTATTTTAGTTAATGGACTGTTCTTGTCTCAACATGTGGGTTTTACATTCTTTTGATTCTTCCCCCCATCCTGGCCGGAGAGTGGGGAAAGGGGGTCGGTGAGCGAATGGCTACAGGGTGCTGAGTTACCAGCTGGGTCTAAACCATGATAGCTGTCAGCTGTGCATTTATGGCTTAAATTAGCCCACATTTTAGACAATGTTTTTTAAGCTACATTCTAAAATTGCAACAGTAATCATTCCGTGTTATTCACAGTCAAGGCTTGGATTTGCATTTACTGACACTTTTCGGTGTGTCTGTCGGTATCCACATGTAGCAAAAGAATCAGTTAATGCATATTAAACTTGTGGAGTAGGAGGGAAGGTTGAATCTAAAGACAAGCTCAAAGCTGTTTCTTTAATTTCTGAGATTCCGTTGCTGTCAGAAAGGAGAAATTCAATTTCAGGAATATGCAAAAATCTCAGCCTCTATTTTGCTCAACACAGCACTCTGAAATTTCACATGGCGATAAGCACTTCTTGACACGTATAAGCTGCCTCCGTGTTTTAGAACATATGGTATGTAAGATCACACACTGTTCTGCGTCTTGTACCGTGGGCAGAGCAGCAGGGCGAGTGGAGGAGTGGAAGGTAACATTAATCCCAGATTTGCAAGCACTTCTAGTTGGGTGATATTCCCTTACTTTAATGAAGATGGTATTAATAGAAAAATTAAGCCAGCGTGGAAGACTAGGCTTTAGAAGGAAGGCTGATCTTAGGAAGAATAGTTATCCTGCCTGCTAGCTTTAGGAAGCCAGAGATCCACTGTGATACTAATGTGCTGATGCATGGTGACGCCATTAAAAGATGAGAAAGGAGGGTATAAATGAGGGTCTAAAAGTTCATGTTACATTTCCATCCACACATGGGACATTTACAAATCTGCTTCCCGCCCCCGAGACAATCAAGCTGCTAACTTGTCCAAAGTTCAAATATATTTATAAATGTTTCTCTTTGTAAGAATTTGACAATGTGTACTTATATCTTCTTGATAGATAATCTTCCATGCAGTATACAACAGGATACTGCTTAGTCAGATGTACTTTATCAGCAAATGCTTCTGCCTGTACTTTCTATTTCATTGTTTTTATTGTAGAAAAATGGAAGGACAATGATGGAAAAGCTTAGTTTGAAAATCCAGTCCCAACTACTATGCTACTTTGGACTGCCTAAACAATGTGCAAAGTTTGTGGTCTAAAATAACACCCCTTTAGTATTCTTTTTTTTACATTGTAATGCATGTTATGTGTTTACACTTCTATAGCACCTTCTGGGTATTATAATCCACACAGACATTATATATGAGGAAGCAATGTAATTTATGACCTGCAAGCCGTTTAATATGGTTTTTAGAAAACTGAATACATTGTAATGTACAATATACTTTTATTTTGTACAGGTAAAACATGAAAAATGACAGCAGTATGAGTAAGAAATAACTGATCATACTGGAAAGCGGGAAACGCAGGTAATTAGAAGAGATAAAAGGAAGTATAGTAAGATAGGAAGACAGGCTAAAAACCTTTTCTAAAATGCAGGTACCATAAAAAAGTCTTTCAAAAAAACTTTGTTGAAGACATTTGAGGGACAGAGATAAGTATGTGTTAAATGATGTAGGAGGATAGAAGAAGGGAGACAGAAAGACAGAGAGAGAAGGAGAGAAAATGTTTGTGAGTACACTGTTTTGATTTGGAAAAAAAGTATTGGCCAGAATTTAAGCACAGATTGAAAAAGTAAATTGATACAGAAATACTGCATAATGGGTGCTCCTGGGTCCTGTCTCCAAGAGAGGTAATGTTTCAGATTAACAAAGATTGAATACATGTATTTAAATTCCTTTAACTTCAAGATGATCAGTTAATTAAGAGTAGGCTTTGAATTTTATATAAATAAACAATTTTAAAATATAACTTCCACTTCTATTATCTCTTTTTCAAATAAGATTACAGCATCAACACCACAAGACAATTCATACCAGCAGAAAAGTTTCCAGTCTGATCTTATACCCAAAGCAGGCTGAGGCATGGGAGCAGACAGGGCAGACCAGGTTGCTCGGAGCTTTCTCCTGTGGGAGCTGGAAACCCTTCAAGGAGAGAAACAGCACCATCCCCCTGGGCTCGTCCTCACTGCCTGGCTGTCCTCATAGGGAAAAAGTTTTCCCTTATCCCCAGCCCCTCTGGCCCTTGCTCAACTTGCCACCCACCAGCACGAAGGCATTATCCCCAGAGTTGTCCCACTTCCCACGAGCATCACTGCCAGGGCTCTGCCTGCCCAGGGTAAGGCTGTCTTTTGTTCCTGTCCTGTCCTTTCTTCCCACTGCTCTAGGTTCCTGTGTGTGTTGGCTGGTATCTCCCAGTTTGGCATCACCTGCAAACCTGATGGTGCAGTTCGTCACCTTACCAGGTCTTGGATAGAGATGTTGAACAAGACAAACCCCACGGCAGAGCTTGTGGGACACCATAGCATACAAGCCTACAAGCAGATTCAACCCAGTGACCACCTCCTATGGGCCCAACGACCCAACTAGGCATTTATACCCTAGGTGAGCCATCCACCCAGACCATAACATCAAGCTTGGATACAAAGGCATTGTGAGGGAGTGCTCGAAGCATTTAGCCAGCATAAATGATAAGCCCCTGTTTTCCGCATATCCACAAATACAGACATTTCATTACAGGAAGCAACCATATGAGTGATATAATTTTCTCTTTGTGCAAATCAATGTCCGTTGTTTCCCCACCACCTTCTTCCTCAGCTACTGAGACATGTGCTCCAAGAGGACTCACTCTACGGTTTTGTTACCCTTTGAAGTTAAGCTGAACAGCATAATCCTTTTACATCTTTTCGATTATGGATGCAGTATTTTCTTTCCCTCTGTTGTCACAGAAGCTAACTGCTCCTCAAAGCTGCTAGTGGCTTTGTGAATACATCTTCCAGCTTTCTTGGCACCTTTGGATGCAGACCATCTGATCCTATGGACTTCTATGGGCCAAACTCATGCAAGTCTTCCCTGACTCAACCCACATCCACTGCTAGTTGTTCTCTTCCTTGAACCAAATTCCTAAATGCAGAGCCATAGAAGACCTTACTTGAAGATATCTGAGTCACAGATGGCATGGAACATCTTAGCTAGATCCGTGTTCACTGTTATTGAGTCACCTGCCATACTCAGCAATGGTTTTCCATTTTGTTTTGCTTTTTACTACCACCACAATGATGGAAGCTCTTCTTGCTGTCCTTAACCTACCTCATACCATCTCTGCATGCTTGTTCAATGTTTCTAAAATTTTCTCTTGTATCATATCCCTGCCTATAGTCCCCATACGCTGGCTTTTTGTGTTGGAGCTCTGTCATGCATTTCGCACTAGCCAAACTGGTCTCCTGAGATGCCTGCTTTTCTGCCTAAGCATGCATTCTTTTTGCACAGACTTCTCCATCTTTGAAGCCTATTTCTTAGTATTAATCTGCTTTGTAGATGTAATTTACTCATACCTGTTTATGATTTACAGTATTACTTTTCAGTTTATTCCATCAGCGTAGGAGCCCAACAAACTGGTGTAAAGAATTTCTGTTTCTTTGTTTGAGATGACATGGCTAGATTTAGTGGCTCCAAAGAGTTAACTGCTGTCATTCTGTGCTTTAAGAGTGGATTTTAATGCAATCATATAGATTGCTAGGCTGTGAGAATTCTTATCTGAGAGTGGAAGGGTTTGTTAATTTTTATTAGGGTTGCAAAAGCTTCCTCTGAGATAGAAATCAGTTCTGTACAGATTGAACATGCACACACAACTTACCTAGATTAGGGAAGGTTTTCCTATTCAAGAAATTTAGAAGATTTAGTTAAGTTTTGTTTGGTTTGTTTTTAATTATTGAACTGCTTTGTTTGGTAACTACACTGTGAGTGAGAGTTATAAACTCTGAAAGTCCTTGCTCCTACTGAGCAAAAGAAAGAAGGCAAACAACCATGTAAAGACAATTTTTCCGTTTCTTCTTTCTTCATTTTGCTGAGGGTACTCTTCCTTTTGTTAAGAGATAAGCACATGAACTAAAAAGCTAGTTAGGATATAGTAGGGATTAGGTTGGAGAAAGACCCTTAAAAAGACACTGTTAGTAAGATACCAAAAACATAAAAAAGAGGAGGGACTTTGCAAATAATAGGCTGCTTCAAATGAATAATGGCAGCTCCAAGTTTTTTCTATTTTGCTGGATCTAAAAAATTAAGATTAACAGGAAACGCAGAGTTTTGAATTTAATTAATTTTGCTTAGGGAATGAACAAGTTTTGTCAGTCCCTTCTTATTCAAGTATTTTTTCCTGCTGCTGATTTCTAGGATGAATAATAGAAAATATAGTAATACAAAATAGTCTGCACTTATAGAGAATGATTTTATCTAAGCACTCTGTCCTTTGCTCTCCTCTCTTTCTCATTCTTTCTTTCTCGTCTCTATACCTGCCTAATATATGACACAAAAATTCATTATTATTGTGTCAAGGACAAGCTTAAATCTGAAATATTCATTTGCAGAGTTTGCAGTAGTCTTCATTCCTTTTTTGAGTCATTACTGCCTAATAGTGTACCTCTCACTTCCATAGCATGCTAAGTCCCACATCAGCCCTCACACTGAATAAAAATTGCTAAGTGTTTAATGTTGTTTCCATAGCTGGCAGCTGGAACTGCTTTAAATGATCAAAGTGATCATGAGATAATTGGAGGTTAATATGTGGTAAGGGTTTCTTTCAATAGAGGTTTTTTTTTTTTTTCTCACAAAAACTTGTGAATCACAACAGAATTTATAATCTAACAATTTCAGCCCATGCTTTTAGGTTTTTTTCTGAAGTACTGTTGACAGCAGCATATATACCTGTGCAGCATACTGGGAATAGGGATCAAGGAAGATGCATTCTGTCTATGTTGTCAAAGATGTCCCTCTCTTACCCCTTGTAGCCATCCAGAAATGTAACAGGGCATGTCACAGTGTCCTGGTTTAATTCTAAATATTATGAGTGAATAAAACTGTGAGCCAAACTCATCAAATTATTTTGAAGTTTTGACTCAAATTAACAGTACAAAACTACTATTCCGGCCACTTCAGCCATTGAGTTGACTTTATTCAGACCTCAGTTCAGTTGCCTCTATATAAGTGTACGTAACATTTGGAATAAACGAGAGGAATTAGAGAAGAATGCATATCTACAGGGGTATGATATCATTGGTACCACGAAAACATGGTGGGATAGCTTCTGTGACTGGAGTGTTGGAATGGAATGCTATAGGTTCTTTAGGAAAGACAGGAGAGACAGATGTAGGGGGAGTATAGCTATTTACGTCAATGATAATCTGGAGAGTATGGAACTCTGTCTGGGGACAGGTAATGAGTCAAGAGAGAGTTTGTGGGTCAGGGTCAAAAGGAGAACTGCATTGGGGGATATTACTGTGGGGATATGTTACAAGCCACGCAATCAGGACGACGGCTCAATGTCCAGCTGGAGACCAGTAATGAGTGGTGTCCCCAAGGGATCAGTGTTGGGACCGGTCTTGTTCAACATCTTTGTTGGTGACATGGGCAGTGGGATTGAGTGCGCCCTCAGCAAGTTTGCTGATGACACCAAGCTGTGTGGTTCGGTTGGTATGCTGGAGGGAAGGAATGCCATCCAGAGGGACCTTGAGACGCTTGTGAGGTGGGCTGATGCCAACCTGATGAAGTTCAACCATGCCAAGTGCAAGGTCCTCCACCTGGGTCGGAGCAATGCCAGGCACAGCTACAGGTTGGGTAGAGAAGAGATTCAGAGCAGCCTTGCAGAGAAGGACTTGGGTGTGTGGGTTGATGGAAGAATGAACATGAGTTGGCAGTGTGCACTTACAGCCCAGAAAGCCAACCATATCCTGGGCTGCATCAAAAGGAGCGTGACCAGCAGGTCGAGGGAGGAGATCCTGCCCCTCTACTCTGCTCTCCTGAGACCTCACTTGGAGTATTGTGTGCAGTTCTGGTGTCCTCAACATAGAAAGGACATGGAACTGTTGGAACAAGTCCAGAGGAGGGCCACGAGGATGATCAGGGGACTGGAGCACCTCCCGTATGAAGATAGGCTGAGAAAGTTGGGGCTGTTCAGCCTGCAGAAGAGAAGGCTGTGTAGAGACCTCATAGCAGCCTTCCAATATCCGAAGGGGGCCTATAGGGATGCTGGGGATGTACTATTCATGAGTGACTGTAGTGAGAAGACAAGGGGCAACGGGTTCAAACTTAAACAGGGGAAGTTTAGATTGGATCTGAGGAAGAAATTCTTTGCTGCAAGGGTGGTGAGGCCCTGGAATGGGTTGCCCAGGGAAGTTGTGAATGCTCCATTCCTGGTGGCTTTCAAGGCCAGGTTGGACATAGCCTTGGATGGCATGGTTTAGTGGGAGGTTCCTCAATTATGTAGGAGGCAATTTCCTCCGGCAAGCAATAGGTAAGCCAACAGGGAGAGGTGCCATGCTTGACCTCGTGCTCAGCAAAAGGGAAGGGCTGGTTGGAAATGTGACGCTCCAGGGCAGCCTTGGCTGCAGTGGTCACAAGATAGTCGAGTTTCTGATTCTAGGTTGAAAACAACAAGGTGGTCAGTGACAACCATCATGGCCTCACTAAGGGTAAGTCATAGAATTATAGAACAGTTAAGGTTGGAAAGGAATTTAAGATCATTTAGTTCCAACCCTGTTGTCATGGGCAGGGGGGCTAAACCTTGTCTATCAAGGAGCATTCACAACCTCCTTAGGCAACCCATTCCAGGGCCTCAACACCCTCACAGTAAAGGACTTCCTCCTTAGATCTACACCTGAGCTTCCCCTGTTTACGTTTGAACCCATTACCCCTTGTTCTACCCCTACAGTCCCTAATGAAGAGGCCCTCCCCAGCGTTCTGACTGGTACCCCTTCAGATATTGGAAGGCTGCTCTGACGTCTCCATGCAGTCTTCTCCTCTCCAGGCTCAACAGCCCCAGCTTTCTCAGCCTGTCTTCATATAGGAGGTGCTTCAGTCCCCTTATTATCCTTGTGGCCTCCTCTGGACTTGCTCCAAAAACTCAATGTACTTTTTATGTTGAGGACACCAGAACTGCACACAATACTCCAAGGGAGGTCTCACGAGAGCAGAGTAGAGGGGCACGACCACCTCCCTCGACCTGCTGGTCACACTCCTTTTGATGCAGCCCAGGATATGGTTGGCTTTCTGGGCTGCAAGCTCACACTGAAGCCGGCTCATGTTCTTTTTCTCATCGACCAACACTCCCAAGTCCTTCTCCGCAGGACTGCTCTGAATCTCTTTTCTGCCCAGCCTGTAGCTGTGCCTGGCTTGCCCCGACCCAGGTGTAAGACCTTGCATAATAATGCCTGACCAATTTGGTGGCCTTCTATAATGGGGCCACAAAACTGATGGATAGGAGCAAAACAGTTGACGTCACCTAGACTTATGCAAAGCATTTGACACTGTCTTGCATGACATAGAATCATAGAATAGTTAGGGTTGGAAAGGACCTCAAGATCAGCTAGTTCCAACCCACCTGCCATGGGCAGGGACACCTCACACTAATCCATGCCACCTAAGGCTCTGTCCAACCTGGCCTTGAACACTGCCAGAGATGGAGCATTCACAACTTCCCTGGGCAGCCCATTCCAGGGCCTCACCACCCTCACAGTAAAGAACTTCTTCCTTATATCCAATCTAAACTTCCCCTGTTTAAGTTTGAACCCATTACCCCTTGTCCTCTCACTACAGTCACTCGTGAATACTCTATCCCCAGCATCCCTATAGGCCCCCTTCGGATATTGGAAGGCTGCTATGAGGTCTCCACTCAGCCTTCTCTTCTGCAGGCTGAACAGCCCCAACTTTCTCAGCCTATCTTCATACGGGAGGTGCTCCAGTCCCCTGATCATCCTCGTGGCCCTCCTCTGCACTTGTTCCAACAGTTCCATGTCCTTTTTATGTTGAGGACACCAGAACTGCACACAATACTCCAAGTGAGGTCTCAGGAGAGCAGAGTAGAGGGGCAGGATCACCTCCTCAGCCTGCTGGTCACGCTCCTTTTGATGCAGCCCAGGATACGGTTTGTTTTCTGGGCTGTGAGCACACACTGCCAGCTCATGTTCATTTTCATCTTTGTCTCTAAATTAGAGAGACATCAATCTGATGGATGGATCACCTGGTGGATAAAGAATTTTCTGGATGACTGCATGGAGACAGTTGCAGTCAATGGGCCAGTGTCCACCTGGAGATAGGTGACAAGTCATGTCCCTCAGTGGTTGGTGCTGGGACCGATCATGCTCAAGATCTTTGTCAGCAACATGGGCAGTGGGATTGAGTGCTCGCTAAGCAAGTTTGTCACTGACCCCAAGCTGTGTGGTTCAGCTGATATTCTGGAAGAAAGGGATGTCATCCAGAGAGACCTTGACACACTTGACATGCAGGCCTGTGTGAACCTCCACTCTGCACTCGTTAGACTTCACTTGGAGTACTGTGTGCAGTTGTGGTGTCCTCAACATAAGAAGGTCATGGAGCTGTTGGAGCAAGTCCACAGGAGGGCCACAAGGATGACCAGGGGACTGGAGCACTTCCCGTATGAAGACAGGCTGTGAGAAAATTGGGGCTCTTCAGCCTGGAGAAGAGAAGGCTGCTTGGAGACCTCAAAGCAGCATTGCAATGTCTGAAGGGAGCTTGTAAGGATGCTGGAGAGGGACTTTTCATTAAGGATTGTAGAGATAGGACAAGGGGTTATGGTTTTAAACTTCAAGAGGGGAAGTTCAGGTTAGATATAAAGAGGAAGTTCTCTAATGTGAGAGTGGTGAGGCACTGGAAAAGGTTGCCCAAGGAACTGGTAAATGCTTCATCCCTGGCAATGTTCAAGGTGGGGCTCGACAGAGCCTTGGGCAACATGGTGTGAGGGATTGGAACTAGGTGATCTTTAGGTCCTTTGAACCCAAACCATTCTATGATTCTGTGTAAGTGACAAGGTTGTATCAATCTGTGAGTTTACAGATAAGTTACACTGGTTGGAGTTTAATGAAGGAACTGGAATATAATGCTGTTTCAGGTTCTGCTTAGCTTGTTACACCACTATTGGCCTCTTTTCTAAGAGATAATTTTCTTTTCTTTACTTTTGTCCTTTTGAACGCTTTTCATCGGAAACTCTAAGATGACTAGTAAAATACAACTAATAAATATTTTGCACTTGCAAGTTTGGTTTTTACTGCAATCACATTCAGTTTTGGCAGGCAGCCACCTACTTCATCTGCTCTTACACCTGTCTGACCTCTAATTAATAACAGCCTGCAGAGAAAATATTTGTAAGAGAGTACTTATAGCACATTACTTATGCATAATATCCCCAGGTAAAAAAAATAAAAAGCAGATTTTTATGTAATTAAACGCAATATCCAGGCTAAAATCCTCACCAGCCTGTATCAAATGCAAGAAAAAGTCCTTATATCTGGACTCAAATTTTTTTGCTGTCCTTTGTTTTTAAGGAAGAGAACAGAAAACAACACCCACAGACACTCCTATCTGCCCTCAGAAAAATATATTTGTGGTCACTTCAGCGATTTTACCATTTAGACTGAAATACAATGTTCATAAATTTTATATCTGCTTTTCATGGTTCCTGATATCCATTGCATCTGAAATGTAGTGGTATATTAATAATAGAAATAATATAAACTACTGTGTACCACAGTGAATTGTAAACACATTGAGTTTTATTCTCCTTCTATTCCTTTAATATTTTCAGGTGATGAGTGTTTTCTGAGAAGTGATTGCACTTAACACAATAAGGTTGTTTAGGAGTTATGTAAATAAGTATGTGTGTGTATATATATATATATATATAAAAGCAATAGCAATGATCTCCATCTCAATTGTTAAACCAATATAAAAAATCTCCAGATTTCCTTGAGAATAGTAATGCTTGCTTTGTAAATAGAGTGATTTTACTACATCACTACATGTCCTGAAGTGTATGCATATCACATTGTTTAGTCTGGAGAAGAGAATGCTCAGGGTGGACCTTATCTCTCTCTACCACTAGCTGAAATGAGGTTGTAGTGGAGTGGGGTGGGTCTCTTCTCACAAGCAACAAGTGATAGGACAGGAAGCAACAGAGCAATAGCCTCCATCTGCACCATGGAATGTTTAGATTGGATATTAGGAAATGTTTCTTCACTGGAAGGGTCATCAGTTATAGGAACAGGCTGCCCAGGAAAGTGGTGGAATCACCGTCCCTGGTAGTGTTCAGAAAGCATGCACATGAGTCCCTCAGTGACATAGTTTAGTGGTGGACTTGGCAGCACTGGGGTAATGGTTGGACTTTATGATCTTGAAGGTCTTTTCCAACCTAACCGATTATATGATTTTATAATCACTCAGTAGCAACATCAAGGTGAGAGGGTAGCTGTCTCTTTGGCCACCCTGATAATTCTGTGTTGGTTCTTCTATGTAGCTATGTCTTTCTTCATACCTTATGGTTAGGGGCCAGGATCAGGACTGGTCAGGGGAATCAAGGTCAGACACAGATACTAAAGAAATTTTATTCAAAAGAAGAAAACCAAGTACTAATTCCCTTACCTTTCTCCTCCCTGTTGGTTTCAGGATTTATTAAGTGCAATATCTTCCTGATCTTTTCCTGAAACTAGGTATAACACCAGTGAATATGCAGTTGCTTACTATATAATATGTTTTTTATTTGCATGTTTTTTCTTAAACATAATTAAAGTCAGGTAACAAAAAAAACCACTTCAGCTGCTGTTTTGCCATTCTTTAGTTGTTCTCTGATGTAGAATCTCAGGTTTGTGTGCATTGCCCTTTTTTTGTTTCCTGCATCATTTTTGACCCTCTAGCTGAAGTCCTTTGTGGTAAATGGTGATGAAGCTTGAGCGTACCACGTTTAACCATCTAGTGATGTATCAGCTTTCACCATTGTTGCACCTAATATTAGCTGATCACTTGAGACTTTTGCTCCCTTTTCTGCAAGATACTGTCATTTGTATTCACCTTGGGCAGATGCTGAGCTTCTGTTCATTTCATCAAAGAACTATTTATGAGGCTGTAAAAAAGATTAGTTTCTCTGAAACTAATAGTATCCAAATTAAACTTTTAAAAGTTTAATGTTGGCACACAAGAATAATTACAGTTATAAACCATTAAACGTTTAGAAGAAATTAATAGTATTGGAGAAGAAAATTTACAGCTGTGTTCAAATGCAATAAATTTCCTCTGAAAAGTATTTCCACAGAAACATATCTTCTTGAGAATTAAAAAAAATGTAGTGCTTTATTAACAACACCAAAATGGACAGGTGATGTCCTTATACATTATTACAATAGGATGATTTATATCTTTATAAGATACTATAATTAACCCTGCAGAAGTGTGTACCTATATGCATATATGGCCACACACATGTATGTTATTTTTTATTTGTTTGCAGTTTTTTACTTCAAGTAAGGAGATATGAGTTCACTCCTTGTGTCAGGTTGCATATACTATGTGACCCTGGAAGGCAGTCCAGAAGCTTGCAATTTTCTTCCAAAAATTACTATGGAGTGACAATTGTCATATACCTGCAAGGCAGTTAACATCTGTGAAGTTAGTCAGTCCTTAAGCCAGTCAGCACTCAGAGAAAAAGTCCTTATTTTAATCTGCGACTATGTCTATGATTTAACATTACACAAAATAATCTCACTTTGATCCTCCAAATCTTTCCATTCCTAGTGCTAGATTTATGGAAATTTGTCTCTGCTCAGCCCTCATGCTACCTAAAAAACCTCTGCTTTCTAGAAATAATCCATATGAAATTAGTTTATTTGAGGCAAAATCCAAAGCTTATGGAAGGGACTAGACAGTTTCCTATTAATTCCTCTGGGCTTTGATTAATGGTATTTATAACTTTAATTATGTCATGCAACATTTAGCACTCTTAGAAACACGTGGATTTTGTTTTTTCCAGAAAAATAGGAATGAAGCATATTTATTTTCAATATTTTATAGATTTTCTATTAGATTTTATTATAGATTATTTAGCTATCTTTCAATTTCACTAAGTTATAATTCATGATGCATAGCAAAACAATCATATATTCCTATTTACAATTGTTTAGTGTAAAGGAGACAGTAAAACATGCCACTGAAATAGAATAAATCAGAGACATTTAACTGAACGTGTTAGACTGCAGACATTTTGGATCAGAGCTTGTACTATGAGCAATTATAGATTTGCACAGCGCAATAGGACATGGCCATTACCTGCTAAGACACTTCAGATGTCATAGGTCTCAGCCCAATGTCTCAAAACAACTTAAACACAGACAGCTAAATGGTTTCCTGCAAACTGTGGGACACTACGTCAGCTGGCAACCAAATGGAGTGAGTGTAATGCCCCAAAGAACTACCATGGTATACATATATGAGACTGCAACTCAGAGAGTGGGTGCACTATCTAACAAATTTTTGTATCTTCCTTTTTTCAACTTCAGTCCTGCTTGCCCTTGTCCCTTCCATGTATTTCATATATTTTCAAATTTGTATGATTGTTTAACTAAAATGAACCATTTCATTAAAAAAAAAAAAAAATAGAATGAAAAATGTTGTGAAATTGCTTTTCTGCTCAAATGTGGTGATTTTGTCTGAGCAAGGATATAGGAGAAGGTGATTTGTCTCACACAATTTATTCATCTACCTCAGCTGACAGAGCAAACCAATCAGAAATTGCTGCCTGATGGCACTTGTAAGTGTTCACATTGACCAAAAGGTCTGGACAGGTATACTAAAGTCATTCTAGCAACTTACTGATAGTTATTGACTGTAGTCACGACTGCAGGCTTCCTTTGTACTAGGTGTATATGATGTTGGCTGTGCTTTACACACATGATCCAGATAAGTATTGTTAGGACATGGATATTTTATGCAATGGGAAATACTATCTCACTATCTTTGATTTTCCCATCTTGATAATCCAGAATACAATAACAATGATAGTTTCTACCAATCATCAGTAAGAAGGCTCAGCTGTGTGCCTCTGTATCTACAGAGATATGTACTAAGCATGTTGCTCGTGTACTGTTTGTAGAGGACGGAGAGGGGAAATGAAAAAAAAATCAAAGAAAAAATCCAGTGAAAAAAAGAAGGGGACGACCTTCAAATAATTTCAGGAGTTTAAGCTTAGGTTCAGAAAAAAAGGGGAGAAGATGACTGGAAAAGAAAATCTAACTGGTTTTAACACTTGTAATGCCTATTCTTGTAAAGTCTGCATGCATAGGATTTGTTCGGTAATACAGCTGAAGGAAATACAGCGATGGATGAAAGATGATAATTTCTGTGCTGCAAAGCTATTGTAAGGCTGAAATGTTTTCAGAGGTGTTACAGCTACAGCTGATGATCTCTGAGCAATGATATCTGAGCAATGATCTCTGAGCAATGGTCACAACAATTTGCAAGTATATATTGATTAATATATTATTAACATGCAGCTTTGAAATTAAGAAGCGAGGCATCTGCTCTCTTGCAGCTTGTGAATGTCCAGTCTGCTAAGAACTGTGCCTGTTCCTATCTGTGAGGGAAGCTGCCAGAGGCCCTCTCAGGCTGATAAAATTATAAAGGATAAAATGGGTATCTAATTAAAAAACACTCCTCATTCCTACTACGAAAAGCAAATCGTCCAAGAGTGAAAACTGAGGTTTCAGTTTCACAGTGCAGCAGATATGTGAAACTGCTGACTGATCTAAGCTAAAGGTAGTAATTATGGCTTTTATCTTTATGTGACAGAAGAGCTCCAAGGATAGCTGTGCCTGATAAAGGTGAGTTCATTGGTCTGATTGATTTATACATAGTCAGCAGCAAAATGTAATAAACTTCATTTCTTTATTCTTGCTTATTTGTCCTAGGGGTGGTAATAGACTTTATCATGAGAAGAAATTGGTTGTTTCCTTATTTATGAATGAAATTAATTTCTCCTTCTTAAAAAAAAAAAAAAAATCTTTAATAAATGGGGATGGGGTGGTAGTGGGATATAGGTCTAATTTAAGTACTTTTTCATTACTTTCCTCTTCAGTTTCTAAATTGTTTTCTAATTAAAAAATTCAGGGATGTTACTCCTGGAAATATCTGAGGGGCTTTGTTCGGCATATTCTTATATCTTCATCCTTTAGATAAGTTTGTGGATTATTTTTTTTCCTGTTTCCCATAGCTTAAATGCTAAGGTTGGGGAACCTGCTGAAGAAAAATAAGCCTTTAAATCTTTCCAGCCTGTTACTGTCTTAGTTTTAAGATACTGGCTGTTTCTGAGTGTTGCATGACTCATCACATTCTTAAAAAATTACTGATGCTTGGAGTTCTTTCAACTTTAGGAAGACAATTTCTGGGCTGCAGCACTGGGATACAGGATAGTGCTAGGACAGCGGCAGTATGGCTGCACTATCTAAGCATCTAAGCAAAAAGAAGCTGAGTATTTACTGCTGGGCCTTATGGTAAGGTTAGGATGATTCTTACCAGAATCTTATTACCAAAGAAATATTGAACTGTTAATGCAATATAGCTAGCTATCAGAAGCTTTAAACTACAGTTTCATATATAATTACATGACTGTCAAGCATTTGTAAATTTAATGGCTTAATATTAGCAGACATAGAGAAACAGAAGTGGGATTAATATCAGAGATAAGGACTGATCAACTAACATAAGGAATTGCTCCTTGCGAATGGGTCAGAAAACATCTTGGACCTGATTTAAGCTGAAGCATTGCAATGTCTTAGAATTGCTTGCTTCAACCTTTTTATTTTTGTGTGTGTTAACATGATAACAGTTACTTCCGCGGTTAAACCTAAAGAATGGCAGCAGACCATGTTAGAATAATGGCTTTTATCCCAAGAGATCTACACACTTCAAAAATGCAGGTATTGTGCTCTTGCTTTTCCGTCTCATCTGAAGTGTGTTTTAGAATAATATGTCTGGCATAAAAGAGTATCTGTTAGCAATCTTTATGCACACTGTGAAGTATAGTCATTCCTGAAATGAAACTTAGCAGCTCCACCAGTGGTCATGCACAGTGGCACAGAAGGATAGAAACAGAAGAGGAGTATAATACCTTTTTTTCCACTGTTTGCCTCTTCATAGGATGAAAAGCATGGCTAATTTCAAGAAGAAAGAAAGCAAAAAGATACCTTTAAATGATGAACTTTTCCAATTCTTACCCTGTATTTGAATATACACACATCTTGGAAGGGAAGTAAAGGCTGATGTTGCCATATAATCTTTTCCTTTTCTTTTTTTCTTTCTTTTTTTCCTTTTTTTGTCAGCTTGAATAGCTTTTGTAGTTATTTCATAGTGATCTTGTAACCAGAAACTGATGTAGTATAGTAGCTTCCTGACCATATCTCCTTCTGGGGATACTGTATTAAAGGATCATATTGCTTCCCAGTAATAATAGAAAGCCATCTTACTCATTTTTTTAATCTGTATGTTGTGGAAAGCAGACACACATAGTTAAAACATATCAAAGCCATAACTACCACCAGCTCATATCACTGCCATTAGCTATAAGAACTGAATTAGTTGTTCCAAAGCTAGCATCCCTGCATGTTGGGAATGGAGGAGAAAACTGTCTGGTTGTCTTTTGTCTGTGCAATTAGGGGGCCAACGAGGCAAAAAAGATAACAATTTTTCCAGATTTGTGCTGGTTTTGTACCTGTCTACCTGTACCATGCCGTCAAAGACAGCTGGGGAGGCCAGAGGGCTTTAATGGCTCTGGATAAGTCGACTTCTTCCAGAGGAACTTAAAGAAAACAAATACTTGAGCAGCAGTAACCCCATGGCAAGAGGAGAGAAAACAGAAGATAACAGCAAATGGGCAAAAAAGATGCAGTAGCAACTGGGTGAAGTGAAAATGAAGGTCGTGACTAGTAAATATATAATTTTATGAGGGATTCTATTTCATTCCTCTGAGAAAGGAAATTCTGGGCCAGATCTGCAGATATTTATGAAATGCAGCAGTGCCTCCTCAGTTTAGAATGACTGCAACAATTCTAGCTCACAGTTGTTCTTCAGGTCATTTGTCTTTATATGCACTCTGTTATTTGAGTCTGAAAGGTTAACTTTGTCCCTCAAACTATGTAAGAATTACATCCACAAGGAGATGCTAGCAAAGAGAAGGCCTCAAACAAAGCATAGTCAGCAAGCTGAGATGTTCATATGCAGTAAATGGAGAAAACAATAGATCCAGTCTTTCGCCTATTCATAAAAGGAAAGAAGTGTCTGTGGATTTATGATAGCAGTGTCAATTAAGCATGAATTGACAGTTAAAAAAGCATTTATTGAGATTTAATAGGAAAGATGATGTGTAATCTTTCATAGAAAGCATTATATGTAATCAAGTTAAAATTATAGGACACAAATGTAATTAGATTTTCCAAACATAAAAAAAATGTAACAAATATTTAGGCTCTTAATTGGATGTTAAAAAGCCAGCAATATCGACTTAATAATTGTGAAAACTAATACAGTGTATAACTAAATGTATTTTTATTAATTGATATTTAATTTTCTGCAGACCGTCTTGGCAAATGTTAATTAAATGCCAGAAAATTCTTTACAAATTTTAACATATTAATAATCTTAAATTATGCCTTTATTACTTCCATAATTGTAAGTTAGTTACACAGCCACAGACTTACTCTCTACCTTTTAAACAGAGCACAGGAGGATAAGGTATCTTACAAGTCAATAAACTCACCTGCCTATTAGCCACACAAATGGAAAATGAAGGCTGATCCTGTGTAATCGTGTGGCGTAGCACATAGTAATTTCTTGGCAACTCCTAGTTTCAGCCAAAAGAATTAGAACCACATGCAGCATATGCTTTTTCCTGATTTCCAGGATATATATGGTAAAAGCTCACTAATTTGGGCTGTAATGGTCTGAGATTCTGAAAAACAGTAAAAAATTAGAAAATTCTTGATAATCAAAACCTCACAGCTGCTTCTAGTGACTAAACATTGCTATTAACTAACTCCAGCAAATTTAATTCAGTATGTTCAGGTCAGCATGACCAAATGTTTTGTCTTTTATCAAAATACGGCACATATTTACCATTTGGAACATTAGAGAGTGTGTCTGAGCAATTCTGTGTCTCAGCTCACAGGGTACTTCCAATTTCTTGACAAAACAACTTCTTCATGAATAAGGCTTACTATTAATCAAAACTCAAGCAAGTCCAGTATTCTTCCTTCTTAAGGCCAGATATTTTCAGGATCTGCGTTTAGATACCTAATGTCCCATATCTTAAACTGTGTACATGAGCCCTTGGTTCTGTTGTATTTAGGTGTTTTGGGACTGCTCAGATTATGGCTTCTTATTCATTCTAAGTTGTCTTACTTGCAAAGGAGAGAGCTTCACAAGTACTGGCTTAGAGTTGGGTCTACTATTTCCTTGTATACTTTTTCCTTTAATGCATAATGCATGCAGAAAAAGGATCCATCAAAGACATAGACCTAAGTTTTTGGTGTCATTGTTTTTTATACCTTCATGGTGTGAATTTTTATATCTTCACGGTCAGTCATATTTCAATGAACTATATGAGCAATTTCAGAACTAGGGGCTTGATTTCCATCTTCTACAGCTTCTGTGCAAGAGTTATTTGCAGAAGCACCAAGTGGGGAGTTTGAAGAACTCAGGTCAGTGAGGAGGCCCACAAGTCAGACCTTGCCTTTCAAAGGAGTAATTTTCTGTATTACAGGAAAAAGTAACTACGCTTGTATTGATCTCCCATTTTTTGAAGAGGGATATTAGTTCCTCTAAACTATGGTAGGATTCTGTAATCAAAGCCTATTTGTTAGCATTTCGGAGGATAAGCCAAGTTTTCCTTTTATGTACATTTAACTGTTTACTGAAAAAGTAGATGGTGATGTCTAGCTACTTGGTGTTTGTGGACATCAGTGTGCAGGGCATGTATACTCTTCTGTAAATATCTGAAAATATTGAAAGAAAGTTTGTCAGATAAAACTTTGCATTCTTTTTTAGGAAGCAAAGTTGCTTAACAATTTAGCACAAAGAACAGTGTTTGTGTCAAAAAGAGACAGCTGCTAGAAAAGTCACTTATGTGCATTTTTCCTACTATGTCTTATCACTTCTCAGTATGGCTGTTTACACTCCTTGTAGTTTTCTCCCCCAACAGATCACTTTTCCTTCTACTCTGGCTTCTACTTCTCTGGTTAGAATAATTTTCTTTCAATGAGTGAAAATTAATAATAAATTCATCTTACTTTAATTTTTCTGTCATCATGCCTTAGTAACTACATTATTGTTGATTAAGAGTGGAAGACTTCAATGGACTAGGCTTCTGCTTGCTCCTTTTTTTTTCAAGAGGGCACTTTGGAATTCAAGTTTGACTTCCAAGAGGTAAGACATATAGTCAAAAGTTGGAAGGAAGTTCTCTTTAGGTATATGGATGCAGCTAAAAGTCCTTTAAAAAAATAAATTCAATAAAGCGCATGAGTGAGAGACACAGTTTTCCCTTTATCTTACAAAAGGAATTTCTCTGGGGACAGCAATCACCACCAGATTGTGTGATTTATTGCAAGGTATTGAATGGGATTCTCATATCAGAGGAGTTGACATGCTCACCATCTCATGCTGTGAGATGGTAGTGGATTTTGGTTAGTCAGTAAACTGGTTCTTTGTTGAATAAACATGCTTCAGCTGCAGAGGGTGATGTACACGAGTGAGTTCCTGCTGCAATTTATCATTCTCTACTGCAACTTCAGGTAACTCCTTTCCTTCTCGCCATCCCAAGAAACACAGCCTTTAGCAACAGTCCTCTGCAGGTCAGACTATTTACAGGGCTTGGTGTTTAAAATCTCTGAGAAAGATAAGCTCCACACAAACTAAATCAGCTCTGTTTACTTGGTTTACCTGTAATAAGGTTCCACAAAATTTATAATAGAAAAAGTCATTGGGGTATCTTGATCCCCAGAAAAACTCACCTCAACATATTTTTTTTGTTTTAACCAGCTTTGTGTTTTGTAACAGCTGTATGTTCAGGTAGATCTTCAAAAGATGTATTCAAGGTAAAATATTTGGACAGTTTGTAAGAGGTATGCAATTAGCATCAATCAGTGCCACAAGCAACATAATTTTTCACTGTGTCTGTAATCTAAACTGGAGCTTTTATAAGTAACCTTTGGTGAAATCTGTTCTGTCTTCCACTTGTATCCTAATTTTACATCAATTTAATTGATGAAGGTAATTTCATACTTGTGATATGATTTCACTTTTGATAACATTATCTTATTATTTAATTTTCTTTAACCTTCTAGCCTCACATCTGCATACTTTCTTCATAATTCCTGTATTCTATACTCTCATGTGACTTCATACTTTCGTAGATAGATATTGTTCAGTTTCAATCTGAATAATTTTGATTAATCATCTTTCTTATCTTCTGGTTTAATGATAATTGACACTGTTTCATGGCATATGTAGTTTATTCTACTGTTTAGTGTATTATATTTTTCTGACTGTCAACCTCTATTCTAGAATAATACACCCCAAACTCATTTTACATGAAAATGAAAAGATAGGATTCTAGATAGGTTTGTGCATATTTTTTCTAAATTTTAGCATTTAGATGAAAATATAGAACTAATTTATATTGAACTCTTTCCTGATTTCCCACTATGCATTGAATACATTGACATCAATCATATTTCATATTGTGGCAGCATCAGTGAGTTTGTTATAAGAACCTTGTTTCCCTCCCAGCTGCTTAACAGCCCATTTGCTGTCAGTTTTATGAATATGTAATATGGTCTTGATTTTGAAGGAAATGAGTTACATGAAAACAAAATCATTTTAAAAGTTGTATTGAGTAGGTCTATGTAATGTGGAAAATTGAAAAAATACATAAAGCAGAATCTTATAAGGCAAAAGAAGGTCTAGATTAAAGATTAAAAAAAATTAAAGATTAAAAAACAACAACAACAAAAAAATCCCCTGACCAAAACCCCAAAATAAACTAAAATCAAAACTATTAAGTAAAATAACAACAACAAAAAATTCTTTAATTTCTTTCAGAGCAATAGGAAGCAGAGGCCAAAAATTAGAAATGGCAAAAGAGAAGTTTTTGTTGCTGGTAATAAAGCGATATTTATTCTGCTGGCCTTTTGGAACTCATTTCTACATAGTGGACCAACTAGCGCAAAATTTGAGCATAAATACGGCTCATAAGAAAGTCTAAACATTTTCTGGAAAGGAGAGGAGTGAATGCACTTTTCTCCTTGCACTTACCCAAGCTCATCATCCACCTACCGAGATAAATAAAACCCTACCACATTGTATTTGTGAACACTGGATCATAACCTGGATGAAATAAGGTATTAAACTCAGTAAATTAGTACCATATTGCTTATATAACAGGCCAGAGTTGTTGTGCTATGACTCATTCAGACTGCAGGAAGAAGTGGGTTACAAAATATGAAATGCGTGTTCATCTTGTAGAATATATGCAAGTAAACTACCTTACTCACCCTGTCTTTTTCTCAGGCTGAATGAGTATGAGCAAAAGATTATCCCGTTTTAGAAAATAAGATCCTCACAGCTCTTTATGTGAACTGAGATTTACTGAAGCATTGGCAATATTTGCACCTGCTCCTGCACTTTTGATGAAAATCATTTCACTCTCATTGCCCTCTTTCACAGGAGTGAGCTGAACTCTTTCTCTATAATGATATCACCTGAATTATAACAACCCTAGAGGCTTTATTGTATGACTGCATGCTTTAAACAAGACTCTACAGGATATTCTTTCTCCTCTCATTTTCTTCCCTGTCTGTCTGTGCTATAATTTTCCTCCTATCTCCTGTCTCCTGTTTGGGGGGGTCCTCATTACTGTTCATTTAATCTTCCTTAACACGTACTTAGTGTTTATCTCTTGACGCGTATTAAGTATTATGGCTATTAGATGTCAGAAACTGGGATCTGCAGTTGCCTGTAGCATTTGCTAGGAGCACAAAGTTTAAATAGATTTGGGTGTTATATAGACCTAATCTAAACACAAAAGAGGGATCAGAATAAGGTACAGGACTGATGTTAATCTGTATAAATGACTGAAAGCTGTTGTCACCATAAGCTGGACAGAGAGGAAAGCATCTACAATACAATGTGAAAGCCATGGTTCCCTAATCCACCCACAAACCTTCACAAAGTTTCCAGTACAACTTGGTTTATTAAAATTTGATTTGTAAGCAGTAAAAACCTACCAGACCAGTAATGATATCAAAGTTGGATAGCTATCTAAGTATCATAATTTCTAGGGTTAGGGAATCTTTTCTAGCCCTGCTTAAATCTAGCAGTTCAGAAAAAAAAACAACTAAAAAGCAAAAAAAAAAAAAAAAAAAAAAAAAAATCAATACTTCAGAATTTCATAGCATCGTAGAATCATACAATCAACTAGACTGGAAAAGACTTTTAGGATCATAAAGCCCAACAGTTACCCCAGGACCAAGACCTCTACTAAACCGTATAACTGAGTGCCACATCTACAAGGTTTTTGAACACTTCCGGGGATGGTGATTCCACCAATTCCCTGGGCAGCCTGTTCCAATGCCTCACCAACCTCTCCATGAAGAAGCTTTTCCTAGTATCCAATCTAAACCTAAAGCTCCCCTGGCACAGCCTGAGGCCGTTACCTCTTGCCCTCTTGCTGGTTACCTGGGTGAAGAAACTGATTCCCATCTCATTGCAACCTCCTTTCAGGTTTATTAAATATATTAAATAAATATAAGTTTATTAAATAAGGTCACCCCTGAGCCTTCACCAGACTGAACAATACCAATTCCCTCAACCATTACTCATCAGACTTGTGCTTCAGACACTTCCCCAGCTTTGTTGCCCTTCTCTGGACCTGCTCCAACACCTCAATGTCTCTCTTGCAGTGAGGGGTCCAGAGCTGAGCACACTATTCTAGGTGCGGCCTCACCAGTACTGAGTACAGGAGCATGATCACTGCTCTGGCCTTGCTGACCACACTGTTGCTGATACAGACCAGGATGCTGTTGGTCTTCTTGACTGCCCAGGCACAAACTGGCTCATGTTCAGGGGCACCAATCAGCTTCCCCAAGTCCTTTTCCATGAGCAGATTTCCATCCACTCTTCACCAAGCCTGTAGCATTGGATGGGGTCGTTGTGAGTCAAAGACAGGACCCGGCACTTTGCCTTCTTGAACCTCATGCCATCAGCCACAGCCGATCAATCCAGCCTGTCCAGATCCCTCTGCAGAGCTTTCATATCCTTCAGCAGATCAGCACTCACAGCCAACTTGGTGTTGTCTGAAAATTTACTGAGGATGCACTCAATCCCCTCATTCAGATTGTAAGTGAAGAAATTAAACAGCACTGTCCCTAACACTGAGCCCTGAGGGATGCCACTCGTGACCGGTTACCAAGTAGATGTGATGTTATTTACAAACACTCTTCGAGTTTAGCCATCTATCCTATTTCCAGCACAGCAAAGAATACACCTATCCAGGCCATGAGCAGCCAGTTTCTCCAGGAGAATGCTGTGGGTGACTCCTTCAGCACTCTTGGGTGTAACCCATCCAGGCCCATAGACTTGTATTCGTCTAAGTGGAGCTATATGTCTAAGTGGAGAGAACCTTCTGAAACCAAGCTAAATAAACAACAAAACCCCCCAGCACCACCAATGCAAAACTGAATGAGGGGTTAGTAGTAAAATGAATTTATTTTTATGTTTGCTACAGCAGGTTAATTTATTCTTTATCCAGTCTAGAGTCATATGACTTTTTAAGAACAGAAAAATCAAGAAAGTTAGTATAGCATAGTGCAAAGGTGCTCTGAAGATGCCAGACAGATGCCATCATCTCTTGCTATCAGCTGTGGACGTACTCACATTCTATATAACCTGCATCCAAGACTAGTCAAGTGTAATCCACCCTACACTTTTGCAGCACAACTCACAAGACCACAGACACTCCTGAGGACTCATGAAACCAAAGAGGAAGCTAACAGCAGCCTTAATATAAAACAAAGAATTTGCATTACTTTTTAAGGGCAATGCATGGAATATTAAAGGAAAGTATGTGTTTTTAAATGTAAACACCTCTGGTATAAGTACTGCAAATATTTGTGCAATGTTCATTTGCACCATTTAAATTTGGTAAAAACTTTACAAAAGTTTTTGCAAGATCTGAATTCGTCTTGATAATGCAAAGAAAGTAAAGTTCTTATAAAAACAGTTTGTCATAGCTACAGACATAAATATATTTTTTAAGACATTTTTGACTTGGTTTTAGGCAAAGTCCTATCTCTTGTGCACAAATATAACTGCCCTTCAAGCCAGTGAATACTGCTGATTTGCATCATTTATATACACAAAACCCTATGTATTTTATAGTAATAATAAATGCATCTTTATTTAAATTATTAGATACAACTGAGATATACATTGCATCTTGCATGTATATATATATACATTAGGGAACAGATAGCATTGGGAGATGACAGCCATCTATGTGTACTGAAATTGGGCAATTTTGTACAATAGAGTCCCAGGAATTTATGAGGAGCCTTCCAAATGTGTTTAATCAGATTAAGTGAAGATTCACCAATGTGGCAAATTCCTCTATTCAAACATGATTTTTTTTAATGTGTCTGTGCCGTCTTTCACATTTTATGCCTTTTCTTTTTTCACTGATTTATGAAAGAAATACAGTATACCAGGAATCTTGAAGCTTATCAATGTACCTTCTGCTACTTATAGAATCATAGAATCAAAGAATAGTTAGGGTTGGAAAGGACCTCAAGATCATCGAGTTCCAACCCCCCTGCCATGGGCAGGGAAACCTCCCACTAAACCATGCCATCCAAGGCTATGTCCAACCCCACCTTGAACGCCACCAGGGATGAAGCATTCACAACTTCCCTGGGCAACCCATTCCAGGGCCTCACCACCCTTACAGTAAATCATATCCAATCTAAACTTCCCCTGTTTAAGTTTAAACCCATTACCCCTTGTCCTCTCACCACAGTCCCTAATGAAGAGTCCCTCCCCAGCATCCCTATAGGCCCCCTTCAGGTATTGGAAGGCTGCTATGAGGTCTCCACGCAGCCTTCTCTTCTCCAGGCTGAACAGCCCCAACTTTCTCAGCCTATCTTCATACGGGAGGTGCTCCAGTCCCCTGATCATCCTCGTGGCCCTCCTCTGCACTTGTTCTAACAGTTCCATGTCCTTTTTATGTTGAGGACACCAGAACTGCACACAATACTCCAAGGGAGGTCTCACGAGAGCAGAGTAAAGGGGCAGGATCACCTCCCTCGACCTGCTGGTCACACTCTTTTTGATGCAGCCCAGGATATGGTTGGCTTTCTGGGCTGTAAGTGCACACTGCCAACTCATGTTCATTCTTCCATCAACCCACACACCCAAGTCCTTCTCTGCAAGGCTGCTCTGAATCTCTTCTCTACCCAACCTGTAGCTGTGCCTGGCATTGCTCCGACCCACGTGTAGAACCTTGCACTTGGCATGGTTAAACTTCATCAGGTTGGCATCAGCCCACCTCACAAGCGTATCAAGGTTCCTATGGATGGCATTCCTTCCCTCTAACGTATCAACCGAACCACACAGCTTGGTGTCATCATCAAACTTGCTGAGGGCACAGTCAATCCCACTGTCCATGTCACCCACAAAGATGTTGAACAAGACTGGTCCCAAAACGCTGATCCCTGGGGGACACCACTCGTTACTGGTCTCCAGCTGGGCATTGAGCCATTGAGCACTACTCTTTGCGTGCAGCCATCCAGCCAGTTCTTTATCCACCGAGTGGTCCACCTATCAAATTGATGTCTCTCCAACTTAGAGAGAAGGATGTCATGGGAGACAGTGTCAAAGGCTTTACACAAGTCCAGGTAGATGACACCAACTGCTCTGCCCCTGTCCATCAGTTCCGTACCCCCTTCATAGAAGGCCACCAGATTGGTCAGGCAGGATTTCCCCTTAGTGAAGCCATGCTGGCTGTCTTAAGGAGTTAAACTGAAACAACATGCATCTATTATTGCAATATTACATGGAACTGTTGGAAATTAGGGTGAGTTGTATTTTTTTTTAATTATGCATTCCTCCACTACAGGGATGTTACACAGAATTACAACACTGTACTAGCACAAAAATTAAACTAGTATGATTGACCAGCCAGTAGTATTCTGCATAGCACTGCACCGTAGTCTTCAGAGAACTCACGTCTCGCTTCAATATTTATAGCCATTTTACAGCAAGAATAGACAGCTACTTCCGCACTTGCATACACTCCTGATTTTTCACTTTAGTGAGAAGCAATTATAGATGCAACTCAGACATACTCTTCCTACCTTTTTCCTGCCTTTCTACTGCCTACTATGCCTACTGCATTCCTTTTTCCTGCCACTGACAATAATTAATATATCTTTGTATTCTTACTGGGGAGAAGGTAGACAACCAGTTTCCAGCAGTACATGTAGAAAATACTCTGTGGCCTGGATAATTCCTCTGTTGCACCAGAGGTAGCTTAAAACAGTTTTTTGAATTGCTAACATTAGATGTAAGCTAGTTTGCTCTTTAAACCATCGTTCCAGAAGATTAGTCCTCCAGTTCTTCTCACTGCTGTCAGACGTGCAGCTGGTCTTGCAAAGGACTGTTAACTAGAGCAGCAATTCGTCACAGTTTTCTGTATTTTTCTGTACTCCTACAACTGGGATTGACCCTTGACTAACATACGCTTAGACATCTCTTCTAGTCTCAGCAAGGCAAGACTACCTGACACCAGTTCAGAATTCCACTTGCCTCCATCGGTTCTTTCAATGAAATAGTACTTTCAGGCACTATATTCAGACTTTTTTGTCAGATTGGAACAAGATGGGAATTTTTTGGGAATAGAGAAAAGTTACTCACAGCCGAAAGGCAATCTTGAATGGTAACAGTATGTTTGTCCAAAACTAAACTTTATTGTGGCAGTCACACAATATCACTGAAGTACAGAAGTCTCTTTTCCTCTCTTGTTCCTTAAAGATAGAAATCTAGAAAGTTCTCTATTATTGGTCTGTTGCACAAAGAGAGAACACAAAACCCAATGGGGCTCAAAACAAAACGCTTTATTGAATAATAGAAGAAAGATGATATCAATATATTTTTATCTGTTCAAGAAATTTTCCTGTAATGGCTTTTTGGTGCCCAGTGCTCTAATACACTATATGGCTACTAATGGCTTTCTAATCTCATCGTCTGCAATGCTAGAGTTTTAATCTATTTACTTCAATTTCATGATATGTATGGGGGACAAAAGGATGTATTTACTGGCTTTGTATTATTTGTTTTTATTAGATTAGAAGTTGCCCAGACATCTTCATCAGGAACTCAAATTGCAAGTTCACAGAAAGGGAAAGAAAGAAAAGGTCACTTTATTAATAATTTCAATAGTCGAATAAAAAAAGCCAGATTCTTGATGTTGTTTTAAATTGCAACATATCTGGCACTAGTTTCAGTCTGAAATTCTCCTTTCAGTGGGCTGCAGATTGCCCCTGAGGAATCTCTTTTTCTTTTTCCTTCTGGGTTAAAACCAAACTTTTTTTTTCCTCTCCTCAGGAGGTGCATCTCTGACTAACAATTTGAGTGACTCTGGATATTTGAGTATGGGAGAAAACATGTCAGTAAATTTCCTTTATTTCTCCTAATTTTTTTTTTCTGAAAGAAAGCGTAGCCTAGAGCTGCTGTTATATGTGTAAGAAATATCAATATAGTTTTCATCCTTTGATAGTTGGCTTTTTTTGTTGCAGATTACTCGCATTTCAGTGTAGGGTAAATGGCTTCTTTTTCCGAGGAGAGGAGTTTTTAACAAGTGTGGGGAGGAAATAATTGTGTCTGACCTGTCCCAAAAGTAGACAGCTCTGTTGCAATCTTTGGATATAAGAAAGGATCACTAACTCAAAAGTAGATGGGGGATTTGCATTCAGAGATTTTAAGTTGGTCTGTTGAGCTGGCTAACCTAACAGCTTTTACAAAAACAGCCCATAAAAGGGGGAAAAGAATGGGTGCAATTAGTAGCAGTTTGTATATAACACTAGATTCTTCTTCAGTTCATAAAGAGCTGCAGGCTTGGCAGTGACCCTTAAGTTATTCTTTGTTGTAAAAATGCAGCAAAACATCTTACCCTGTGGAGCACTGGAACAAGAGGGACCATATCATGATGTATTGTAAGAGAATACTCTTGATCTTTCCAGTCAAGATTAGACTCTGCAACCCATGCTGGTTCTCTCTGCCTGGATTCCTTATGCTGAATGCTCTACCTGAATGCAAAGGCACCCTCTTCGTTTGTTTCTGATGGAGCAAGAGCAGAATTGGGTATTTTTCTCCACCATCCTGGGTACAGGTATTTAGTAGGACCAGTAATATGAATGTAAAATTAGTCAGTTCTGCTAGAGTTCCCTGCTTTGGGAAATGTTATCAGAATATGAAAACAAAAACAAAAACAAAAACAAAAATAAAAAACCTGTACTAAAGTGCCACTTCTGAATTTAGGACAAATATGACATGAACCTTAAAAAGTACTGATACCGAGTCGACATGTGTCTGACCTGCTGCTATTCCTCCTTTGTATTTTTATAATATTTTTACCCCCTATACTGTGCTTTTTAAATAGTTGTAAAGATTGTTTGTAAAAAATATAGATTGTAAATCAGAAAAGGAGTAAGAAACTTGGGGATTTTGAGCAGAAATTCAGAAAACATTACCCTCAAATGAAATGAAAAATGTGGCCCATGCAAAAGAATGGGCTTGGGGCATAGTCTGCCTAAAGTACAGTTTGCCAGTTTTGTGTATGTGAATATGGCCTATATGATATGCGATGAATAACCTTAATGGGTGAGCATTAGCAAAATAAATTAGACTAGTCCATCTCCCATTCTTTGGCACTAATCAGGACTAATCTGCTGGAGTAAGTGGAAAGCTGGCAGATCAGTGACCAGTTGGTTTTTTTCTTCAGTTTCAGAGTGACTGTAACCCTCTTCGTATTTAAAGGCATTGCTGTAGAAAGAGAGCTTTCTGGACTGTTAATTTAAAAAAGACACTCCAAATTCAGATGTTTACCCAATTTCAATGTAATTACCTATAACATGTGATACTGCTTTCCTTCCAACCTAATATTTCCTGGAAAGAAAACACTTAACATGTTTCATAGATTTTAAAGTTTATACACATTAGCCCTGAAATTAAAAGCTTGTTTTTTCTTGGAACCATGATTTGACTTGGGTTGGGATATTTTTGCCCCTTGTTTCCTCTGCCACTAAAACTTCTGCCAAGCAGTGGCTAAATTGGGAAGAATTCAGAGAAAGACTTAGAAAAACTCAGAAATTTTTACAATCAGGGGGATGAGGGACTGGAACAGGTTGCTGAGAGCAGCTGTGGGTGCCCTATCCCTGGAAGCGCTCAAGGACTAGTTGGACGGGGCTTTGAGCAACCTGATTTAGTGGAAGGCGTTCCTGCTTGCTGCAGGGGGATTGGAAGTAAATGAACTTTAAGGTCCTTTCCAACTGAAACCATTCTATGATTCTGTAACTTTCTGATACCATTCCAACTTCATATCTGAGGCACAGCCAGAATAACCAGGTAAGGAGAGCAAACACACACTGTTTTAACTCTGAAGGTCACCGGCTGCTATGAGAAACTTTTGTTTCACATAGAAACATAAAGAGAACATATAAATCAGTGTGACAAAGAATTGTTTGCTATTTTCTCCTCCTCCTTTGCATGCTTTAAGCACATATGTTCAAAACCTTCAAGCAGACTTCTTGAAAGTGGAGTAGATTCTTCTGGGATAAATGTTAAACACCTTTTCTTTTTTTACCTTTTACGCTACTATACAAGAACGGCAGCATGCCACTTACTGCACTAGAGAGAATTACCACACAAAGTAACTAAAAGGAGACTACCAGAGAATTTGATGTTTGTTTTTTGCATGTCATAGTTGTCTTTTTTTTTCTGCTTTCCTCTCATTAGTGTAAGCAGTATTACATTTTTATTTATATTTGTTGTTGTTATGTGGTATCCTGAAATGATTCTTTGACTGCAGAAGTCTAATAACTTTTAAGTCATCTAGTTCTCTTTTGTCTCTCCTTTTTTAATATAGCTTGGTTTACATCCATTTGGCACATCTCTAAATATAAGTGTTGCTGCTGCCCTAGTGATGTTGCTTTCCAGCTCCCTGACTCAGTTAAAAGGTAAACTTTTAGATATTCTTGTGAGTTGTTCAATAAATTCTCCATTGAAAGCTAAGGGCAACTGGGTTAAAGCACTCTCGTAATGATTTACCGTTCTTCAATGCCCTTTCACATATATTGAAGAATATGGAGCAAATACATTTGCTGTCTCAAAATGAAACAATGATTAATACATGAAGACAAATAGTCAAGAGAAATGGATGCAGATTTAGCAACAATGAAGGCAAAAGTAGTAACTTATGAGTGATGATTATTCCACTTTTTTCCCCAAAGAAATATGTAGTTTTAAATGGTTCAATAGGCTGTGTAGAATGAACAAAAAAAATGTAAACAGCTTGGCCATAAAATAATGAATATTGCATTTCCTTGCGTCACCTGTGAGATTGACTGTTACTCTAAAAGGGGTCAGAATATGAGTGGAAAGACAGATCATTCTAGCAATAAATAAACAGCAAATATGCAACGGTAGAATGAATTCAAAGGCTGTTTTGGAGGCTTAACTCACCTCTCATAGCAGAGGGATTACATCTTCATTACACGATAGTGAGTGAATGAATAGCTCTGCCCTCAACATTCTTTTCATTAGTTCATTCTAAGAGCCTCTCTAGCATTTTATTCTATGTTTACTAGCAAACAGTAGAGGTTGAAAAATGGTGCTATCAATTAACTACTTCTTTTCAAATACAAATACTTCTTTTCAAGTTCTGTAGAACAACTTTATTTTTAGAGGTTTCCATTAGCTTATTTATCATTTGCATTGTACCACTGTAAAAGCAATGAGATTTTAAATTGAGGCATTGTTAAAAATTGATTTTAAATACAAACACAGTTCACCTTCAGACTTATATAAAATTGTGGTTTAGAGTGATCTCATGTCATTAAGCCCCTGTCTCATTTTGATAAATAGAACAGGTCACAACTTTATTATTGTTCTGCTATTAATTTCCAAGAATATATTGCAAACTTCTTCAGTGAATTCATGCACAATGAGGGGGGGTGGGGGAGTGGTGGGGTGGGGGTGTTCAGAAAATATTTTTTAGCCTGCAGAATAGAAAATACAAATGAAATACTAATCACTGTTCATGATGGGACTTCATTGATAACATTTAAAGGAATGCGAATATGAGATTCTATCGCATATTTCAATTTTAGTAAATTTTGTTGAATTATTTTGTCATAACAAGACATCTAACAAACTGAAGAAAAATACTGAGCCATGTAATAGAATTACATTCTTAGCATACAAGTACAAGTTCTAAACTAAAAACCATAATTCAACACTTGACTATTTCTTCATTAACCTTTACAGGAAGCAAGTGTAGGCATGCTCTGGAAAGGTAATTGCCCTGATCTGCATTTTGAAATAAATTATTTTAAACCAGTAAGTTTTCAGAAGTCAAGAAGAGAGCATGTTTCATTGCAAGGCATATATTCAAGACTGAGTGCTTGACATTACACGAACATTTGCACAGTATTTTAAACCTTTTTTCATTATATAGTTCATTTTCCATAGAACTCATTCTTAACAAATTCCTGTGCCATACTTTAATAGCCAGTTGACAATGACGGACAATCCTTTGAGTATTTGGGGTGGGATAAGGAAAGAAAAATCACAGCTGATTTAACTTTTATGAGGTTTAACATGAATCACTGATAAGTTCAAATCTGATGTGCCCTTTAGATAACCAGAGCCAGTTTTATCAATATCAGTTTTCCAGTTCATAAACTGTATTTAACCAGGGCAGGGTGGAGTAGACAGCGTTTTCATACATTGTTTCACCCAGACTGTTCTGTTGTCAAGCTCTGTGGAAAGTGACAAGGGATTGTTATATAATACAATATCAGGAATAGTGAATGCTGCATGTGCCTTTTACTTGCAGCTTTGTCTGATGCTCAACATCACTGCAGAAAGACCAAATATTTCAATACAGATGAAATCTATCTCACATGATTTTGTGTCACATAGTGAGAAGCTGGACAAATTCCTTTATTTTGTCTCATGTAAACTACAGTAAAAGAAAGATGCCATCTATTTTGAATGAGTCAACTCTACTTCTGAAAAACCTACTTTAAATAAAATTTTTTTAACCAACTTCAGCTTGTCTGTGCTTTTGTTCTGATATGAGTTTCTACAACTTGTGACAATTCATGGGTCCTCAGTATCTGCTGCTATTCAGAGCTTAATTATTCTAGGTAAGTTCCTTGTCCTCAAATTTATCTGAGGAGAAACCAGCATTAGTATAGAAAAGTTTTCTCTTATCAGTAAGAGAAAACTAGTGGGAACATTTCCACAGTTGTTGATAAAACCTTGGCAGATAAGTTTGTGCGAGAAGTGCTGCTGAAATTTTCCCTAGAAAAAATTAGTACTAGAGAATCTACTGAGGCTAAGATCTAGCATTAGCATAGATTGTAGAATCATGGAATCAGCTAAGTTAGAAAAGACATTTAAGGTCATCAAGTCCAATCATTACACCATGACAGCCAAGTCCACCATTAAACCATGTCTCTAAAAGCCTCATAGTTTTTGAACACTTCCAGGAACAGTGATTCCACCACTTCCCTGGGCAGCCTGTTCCAATACCTGATCACTCTTTGGGTGAAGAAATTTTTCCTAATGCACAGTCTAAACCAGTCCTAACACAGCTTAAGGCCATTACCTCTTGTCCTCTAATAAATATCCACTTAGAGTTCATTAAGTCAACACCAGTTTTAAAACAACATCCATAAACTGCTACTTTAACTGTAATCAGCTCTTATCAAATTTCCTGCGTATCTGTTTTGTTCACTAGTTCCTAGACTGGTAGAAGAAAAGGTCACTGTCTTTCTAACCCTGAGTATTACCTGTCTCATTTATAAAAATGTTTAATAGTGAGTTCATTATTAAATTTTAATTTCTGTTGAGAGAATAATGTTTTTCTTTCCTGTTGTAAAAATCTGAAAAAAGAAATACAGGCAAAAAACAATCTAGACAGATAAAACACTCAGGAAAAAAATCAATGAAAAATCTGGGCAGCTGTCAAGGTAAATTTGTTTTCAAATGGATGCATTTGAAGTGATAACTACTCACACTTTGGCCCACTAAAAAAAAAAATGTAGCCTTTATGTACATGCAGTAGACAAGATACAGTAAGGCTGTGGAGAAGGGATAAATGCTATGTCCTTCTTTGAAGTTTAGCCACACCAACAGTGCTGTGAAAACTTATAACACCCAAAACAAAAGGTTGTATCTGTGCTCCAACATGATGCTATGTTTCAGCAGAAGCAGGGCCCTTTCAGATTTTATTTTCCACCTGTATTCCTAATACAATACCATTTAAATTTACTATGTTTCCATTTCTAATGTGAAAACTATAATGCAGTCCAAACACTACTTGAATAAAACCGGGAGTTTAAATTTGGAGACCAAATTTTCAGAAGTGTGGAGTGACTTTGGATTCCTAGAGACACATCTACACTGAAAACGGAGCAACTAGTGGAGAGTCAATACACAAGCACATGGCCAAAGGATCTTAATTTGCAGATTTAGCTCTCAACCAGATGCAATTTTAGTTATATTTCTTTGGAGGCTCCCATACTAAGTCACATAAGAGGAAAGTTATCTTCTAGGCACAAGAATACTTTTAATTTTTGCACTCTGTGCTGGAAAAATTGCCAATGTAATGAGTGCATTGAAATGTGATGTTGAGAAAGTGTGGCAGAGGTCTAACACAAAAGCTTGTGTGCTGGAAAAAGGAAACAAATTTAATGAGTGACTAGTGATCTCAAAAGCATGGAATAATAGATGCTATTAGTACTGGAATAAATAAAAGATCATAACCCCTTGAAACTCAGCAAATATATGAATAATAAAATGCTTTTGTCTTCAGTGTCTCATTTTAAAACAGGACTTTACCCCACATCTTTGGGCAGTTTTTACTTGTTCCTATTTTCATATAGTAACTTCAAATGCTATGTATGTGAAAACTGTAATATGATGGGTCATTAAGGAGAGGGTAGGAAAGGAAAGAAAAAATGTGAGTTACTGAGTTAAGGTTACAAAGACAGAATTTTCCTACTGACATTTTAAACCAGATTTACTGATGAAAATTCTAAAATTCTGTTGAAGAGTTTGTCCTGGGTTCAGCAGCAGCAGTCATTTTTCTCCTTGGTAGCTGGTGCAGCGCTGTGTTTTTGATTTTCAACCTGGGAATAGCACTGATAACACCAGTGTTTTCAGTTACTGCTTGGTGGTGTTTCAGTCTGATCAAGGACTTCCTGAGTCTCATGCTCTGCCAGGGAGGAGGGGAAGCCGGGAGGAAGGAGACAGGACACCTGATCCAAACTGACCAAAGAGATTACTCCATACCACAGCACGCCATGCCCAGGATGTAAAAACGGAGAGCAGAGACCAGGAAGAGTGGTGGGGGGTGCACGGCTTGGTCAGGTTGGGATTGATGGTGAGCTATTGTATTCTTTCCTTGTATTTGCCTTGTCATTATTAGTAGTAGTAGTAGTGGTAGCAGTAGTGGTTTGTGTTGTACCTTAGTTACTAAACTGTTCTTATCTCAACCTGTGGGAGTTGCATTCTTTCGATTCTCCTTCCCATCCCTCCAGCAGAGGAGGGAAGAAAGGGGGGAGTGAGAGAGCGACTGCGTGAGTTTATAGAGGCTTAAACCACGACAGACTTTAAAACCCTCAAAATATAATGTCAGAGAAAATAAAAAGGAGGAAGGCAAGAAGTTCTGTTTCAGAAGCTGTTGTATATTTCCTGTTGTCTTAAGTGGATTTTATATCTTCTTGTGAACTTCAAGTCACCCAAAAAATCCAGCATTTTCAAGACTATTACAGTAATATTATAGAAGATCCTATTATGATAGTAATTGAAAGAATTTATTGATGTAAGCAGAATATGTCTAGAAGAGGGTGAGTAGGAAATACTCTGGACTTAGTTGTGGAGCCAGCCTGCTCATAACAGTGTATACCCACGGTGATAAACTGGTAAAGTGTACCAAAATGGTCAGCATGTATTACGTGACTTTATTTTCATACTTGACTAGTGAATAACACTGAATGTCACATGTTATTCTCTAGGAAGAGGAGGACAAGTAGCAACTGCACTCATCCGAGGCAGTTATCTTTAAACAACAGAATTTCTTTCACATTAGATGAAAAAAGAAGATAACACAACAGACAGAGCACAGGAGCTCAAGCAGAACACAGCAACAGTTTCAAAATATAAGTTTTTTAGCTGACATTCATTGTATGTGTCTGACAGATATACTGACACAAAAGAAATAAAAATACATTTTCCTACTTTAACTGAATTTTCTATTAAAACAAAAGCCTTCAGGAGCACTTTCCCATGCAGCTGTGTGGCAAGCTTCCTGTGGTATTATCTGTGATTCTCTCTACCCTTGATTTTTAAAATAATTTAATAAAATGTAAAAAACAATATTTAAATTATTTTAATCATTCATTCTGTGCCTCACTGTTCCAAGCTTTGACTTGTTCCTGTCACTCTGCCATTTAATTACTCCCCCAGTTTTCAAAAAAAAAAAAGTCTATAAAAGACAAAAAGTCCAAGAAGTGGGGGCTGTCAGGCTGATATCAGAATAACAAGGAGTTTAAAGGATAGAAAAGTGATTTAGGGAACTGAGTACTCCACAGAGATCAAGGACTAAAGGATACCCTGATGGTCCACACTGAACAACACTGACTAGTCATTGAAGTGAGGAAAGAAGTATTTGCAGCTCCAAGTTGTGCAGCTGTTCTGTTCTTAGCTACGTGCTTGGCCCCAGAATCAAGTTCCTGGGGTGCAATAAGATGCAGCCTTAAATATTCTCTTCTGCAAGGCTTAAACTACACAAGTATCTCCAGATTGCTTACACTGTACGTTTAGCTGGCTGGGCACTAATTGCCTAACTCCATTACTGTATTAAATAGTACCTTTGTGAGACTCTTTGGCTCCTGACTGAAGGTAGATGTACACAGCAACACTTCCCACTCCGATCCTCAGTATATTGGAGTCTCAAATGATAGCTCTAAGTCTGCAGATGGAAATGTTGGTCTAAACGTGGACTTTTTCATAATATTGCACGTTTGATGGAACTCTGTGAGAATAATAAAAAACAGGCAGCTACCATTGTTAGCTCAATGTAAGACAGCATTTAATATAACCTGTACATCAACCCCAGCCACCACATCCCACCTGCTTTTGTTACTTGTTGGTTACCTACAAACATGTTGGATGCATAACTTTTTAGACAGGAGTATTCATACCTTTTATATCTTCGTTTTGCACAATACTTGCTATCAAAGCTGTCTTCAGTTTTTTGTCTAACATAACAGTGATTCAGTGTTCTTACTTCTACCCAGTCTTGATCACTGCCAAATGAAACATCTCAAGCCCTCAAAAAGTATAATCATAAATTTCTGAGCATTTCTTACACATATACATTTGCTAGAAAAAATACATCTGAAATTAGCTGAAAAAAAAAAAAAAATCAGCAGTGTCTTTTCAGATTTTTCCCCCTGCTATATACTGGCCAAGAATAAAAGAAGGCACTAAGAAGAAAGATGAAGTGCAGTAACATACATTCTTAGATCTACCACTATACTACAGGTTTATAAAAATCAGTATGACTGGACTTACTGTATGACTGCAGTATGATTAGAACAGGGATTTTTTTGCTACTGGATATAGAGATCCGTGCTTGCGTAATGATCAAACAACATCAATACATACAGTACCATCTCATTATTGACTGCACAAAGGCAGGATGAAAATTTCTTGCCAAAGTATGTTTCTTTTAAGTTGTGCTTTCAGCACTAAAGTCTTTCAAAGTGTAAGATATAGTCAGAGGCATCATGCTTCAGTGTATGTTCTTTCCTTAAAGGCTCTGTCATTTGTACATAAAGTCCCGTCCTTCCCCCACTTAAGCTATCATTAGATAATGTTCTTATCATTGACTTCTCTTGAATGGCAGCTAATTTGGAAAATAAATGCTTAAGTAATCTTGATCTCAACTCAGGCGCAATTTGTTAACTGCACTTCTAGAAACTCTGAGTATCCACAAGTTTACTCTCCGCATCTGAAGACATTTCCAAGGTAAGTATTCTATTACAGTACTTTCAGCTACAAGGCATATCTGATTCATTTACGAATAAAGAACGTACAAGTTTAAATAATTTAATGAAACCCTCAGGGAAAAAAGCAAGAAGGAGAAAAGAGTAAAGAAAAACTTCTTTGGAATGAAGTATTGATCCTGAGCTAAAAAATGAACTATTGTTAAATTAAAACGAGATGATTTTTTTTCCTGCTGCTTAATGGCAGAAAAAAATGAAGGAGGGGAACCCTCACATTGCAGAAGACTTGCTATTTCACTACAGCACGCAGAGCAGTTATTTTCATGTACATGCACTTTTATGACATAAATTTGCCATGGTTGAACAAAGTGGATTTTTGCCAGCTGTGTACAGTCTATCTCTGTCATGCCTGGTGTATTGTTCTTAGCTCCCAGGATTATAGTTTGTGTATGGCATCTATCCATTAAAATGTTACTTTTGGCAAGTTGTCACCAGCAAGAAAAAACAGTTCCAAGCAAGATTCGCATTACTGGTTTTCATTCACAGGCATATCTCTATCAGAATTAGAAGGATGCAGGGATTTGCCATTTGATGCTCAATGCTATATTTACCCTAGTCTTCTCAAGCTTGTCTTAGGTTACCATCACCTCCCTAAATTATGTCCTGTCAAACCAATGTCTGATGAGTAGTGAAAAATCTGCAATTTTTTCGTGTTATTGTGAGTGTAACTGTGTTTGTGTCTCCAGGGCTTATTGCTTCATTGGTATCTCACTATCTGAATCAGAGTGTGGGAACAAATCTACTGGAGTAGTTTAACTGGTGTTTTAAATATAACTGGCCAAGTTACAGAGACAGGAGTGAGCAAGGTGCAGAGAACTGCATGGTTTGAAGATCTACCTGCCAGATGGGAGCACCACTGGAAATTTGCTTATGGAAAGGATGAGTTTGTACAGCATTAACCTCTTCATCTTTCATGCATGTAATGTGCAATCTACATTTATATCTCAGACTCCAGGACACGATTGCAAGAAAGGGGAAATGGGAGGAGACTCATGCATAGATATTAACTTGTGGCCATGGAAACACCATATGACCATGACATCTGTTGCCAAGGGTAATGGCAGAATGGTTAGGCAAGAAATTTTTCATACAAGACCATCCTGTAAACTTTTCAGCTGGTGCTTTGTATATTGCATGGAATAAGTGCTACTTCGTGTATTAAACATTACATGTATATTTCACTTAAGAAAGTCCAAATTACTTGGCAAGGGTTACTTTCTAGCTGACATATGGGGCATTGAACTGCAAAAGATCAGTTTTACTTCCACAGATACTGGCCCTTGCCCTCTCTAACTAGAAATCTTTGTAAATCATCCTTCAAAGCAGGGATTCAATAACCATTTCTTATTGCAACATTTGTGTCAGTCATTTTCTAAAGTTGCCTAGGACCTGCTGTTCAAGTTTTTTAGAGATATTCACCTTTCCTATCCTCTAATATTTGCATAATTTAGAACAAAATTCGCTGCTGCTCATTCACTTCCACAATTTTAATGGAAAAAAATGTTTGAAATGTTAAATTAAAAAAAACTCCAACAATCCCACATCTATTGAGTGTAAAAGGCTTATTATGTCTGGCTGACAGATTTTGAACATTGGATCCTCCAGTGATTCAGAGTTTCAGTATTGACATGGGTTAGTTCAGAGCAAAATGCATATGTAGAGTACAGCACTTTTGTTCCTGTGGCTGAAATGTTTTATTTTCAAGGACATCTAATTTCAGAAAATGTTCCAGTGTTCCAGATGGTAGAAATATTATAGCACCAAAGGGAATTTGAAGGTTTAAATGGAAGTTAAAGTCTCCTTCTGTGGGAAAAACTTGGTATTACATACCTGATTCACTGCTTTGTTGAGGCAAAATAATATTTTTTAAAAAGACGTTGTAACAAGTTGGATTTGGCTTTTGTTTTGCTTAGTTTTTTAAAAGACCATTTGCCATAAGAAAATTATGGTAATTGGAAAAGGAACCTTCAGTTGGCCCAGACAGAGATATGTATGCATTTGAGGCCCAGTGGCAGATATTCAGGGCATTCCAATTTAACATGGGAAGAATATCTGAATAGCACAGGAATTTTATACAGTAACAATAATAGCTGTTAGACTTCTACCTGGAGTTTAGACCTAGGAGATAATCAGTGACAACTGTGTATACTATCTAGAAATAGTGTAGGATTATTTGATAAAGTCTGGGTATATTAGCATTGTTAACATGTCGGCAGCTAAATTGCACAGGCACAAAGGCTGCTTGTCAATAACAAACACTTATTTTGCTCAGTGTGGTTTGGAAATCTCTCAAACCAAAATTATATGGACAGGTAACAACAAAATAAGCAAACAAGGCGACATATGTGGAAACATGACTTTTTAGCTCCTTTTGTAAAGGAGCCCAAACCTCAGTCAGTGAAGAAGAAAAGAAGAAAGCATGTTTCAGCTGGTTTATGAGTGATTAAAATTCTTTAGTATGTCATGCTTTGATTCAGTCATGTCAGCCATGGTACAAACTCTGTCAAGATTCTGTTCAATTATTTTTTCAAAGCTTTAAAATTGAATTTCTGACTAGATCTGAAAACCTTTAATCCTTTAATCTGGTACATCTACAAGATCTACAGTGTTTTGGTACAGAAGTAAAAAAAAAAAAAAAAAAGGAATTACAGCACTGAAGTAACCAAGAGAGCTCCTGCTGTAGCTTTTGCAGTCAATCATATTCCATCTTCTGTGTAAAGCTACTCCAGCACACAGCCCTATTCATACTATCCACCAGTCCTGGAATCATGCTCCATATCCTCACCCAGGTTTGATCTTCAGTGGAATGGTTTTATCTTCAGTGGAATGATGGCAGACAGAGCCTGAGGTACAGTGTCATGGCCCTCCAGCACAGACTTTTAGCAGTCTAAGTCTTTAGGCCGCTTCCCACTGTGTTTGCCAAAATGACAATGATCATAGACTGCTCTCTGCCAGCAGCCATTGACTAGTTTCATTGTAGATTTTCATGACAGTCTGATCAGTGTAACAAAGCCAAGTTTGCTGCATTATTAGCATGTCCTCCACCATTCTCTTTCCAAAATTGCAAAAGGAATCAGTGTAGAGGATGTAGAACAGCATGTTGTGCCAATTAGAGAGGTAATTTTGGCATGAGTTTGGTCATGTTATTTTCAAAAGTAAAATGCCAACAAAACAAATTCCTTTTATTTCTACCATGTATCTATCCACCCCTTTTGCTTCAGGTTATTGCTGTGTCTTTTCACTTAGCAACAGCTGTCCTCATCTTTGACTGCCAGAAAAGATAATATCAGAGCCTGAGACTTTAATAAGTAAAACTGGATGCTGTATGACTATCAAGTCTGGTTGTTAATCACAAAAGGAAAAAACAGAAATGCAGAAATACTTCTGTCTCAGTCTGACTCTTAAAGAAGCTGGTGTATGTATCTTTGTGACTAGGTGGAGGAAAATCATATTGTAGCTCTTCCCCAAAACCATATTGCCATAACAATACCCTATTGTAGTTGCAACTTCACCTGGCAAATGCACACTACTATTATACACCACCAGCTCAGGACAGAGACAGAGTAGACACACTAAACAGTGATCTGACTTTGTTATTGTACCTGCAGTGTGAAAAATAGATGAATGTACATGGCTACGTGTTGTCTTCCTCCCTGCTCTCCCTCTGCCCTACAGCGTTGCCAAAGTTCATTTTTACAGTATTTCTAGTTTTGAGGCAGAGGAATGTAAAAAAATAGGTCACTCAATATTTACCACATCACTTGAATTTTAGGATGCCCTGATGCTTCTGAAGGTCTGTCTATGATGGAGGTAATTTTTTTCATAGCAACTCATATGGTGCTGTGCTTTGGATCTGTGACCAAAACAATGTTGGTAACAGCAGTGTTTTATCTATTATTGCTGAGCACTTTTTGGACTGTGCCAAGAAATTCACTAAAACCATGCAGCAAGAATTCTGGGAATGGGCAAGATGCTGGGAGGGGACGCAGCAGGGAGAGCTGATCCAAACTAACCAAAGGTATGCTCATAGAATCATAGAATTGTTGAGGTTACAAAAGACTTTTAAGATTGCTGAGTCCAACTGTCAGCCTAGCACTGCCAAGTCCACCACTAAACCATGTCCAAAAGTACCACATCTATGCAACATCATTCTCAGCAAAGAAAGGAGGGGGATTTCAACATGGGTGGGTAGGTATGTATTGCTTAGAGACTGGTTGTTTATCAGTCTACTTGTGGGAGGTGGTGAGTGATTACCTTTTAATCACTTGGCTTTGTGGTTTGGTTGATTGGTTGGTTTTTTTCCACTTCCTTTGCATACTGAAATGTCTTAATCTTGACCAATGAATTTTCTCTCATTTGCTCTTCCTGTTCTCTCCCCTGTCCAACTAAGTGCAGGGAGGCAGTGATCAGCTGTGTAGTGTTTAGCTGCTGGCTTGGGTCATCCCACCACACGTGATATATACAAATTGCTTGCCCTGCAAAAATGAAAGTTAAAACAAATTTTTCAACAAAATTTTTCAACTTTTGATTTTAGCCTTAGAGGAGAACATGAGAGGAAAAGCAGGTACTGAGTTGTCTCAAAACCCAAAAGTTAGCAATAGGAATATACAGATGATGACGTATTGCTTTTTCCTGGCAAGTGATGTTTTCCTCCCTCTACGATCTGTAGTCCCAGGCAGTAGAGATGTAAGCAAAACTGTATTAAACTTCAGGATTTTTACCAATGTAGTGTCTGAGAGGAGTAGTTTCTATGTCGTGTTAGGTTATCCAGAAGGCTTAAAAAAAAAAAAAAAAAAAAAAAAAAAAAGAATCTTTAGCATTCAATATAAACTGGACAACTCATTCAGACCTCAAATTTCTACAGTATCCATAAATATGGTAATTTTAACATTTGTCACCTCTTTTCCTCCCAAACAATACTCTCAGTAGGCCCAGCACTTTTGACATTTGCCTCATTTTCTAGAGATAAGTGGCAACCTGGAAGTGTCTTCCCCAGGCCCCTCATGACAAGAATTCATAATATTAATTGCCAAAAATTACCAGCTACAAGGAGTTTTGTCTAACAAAACTGCTCTGTGGCTTCCTCAAGACAATATAGTACCATTTATGTCTCAAGCAAGCACTTAAGTATGTAAATAAGAAGAATCCCAAAGTATAATAAATATTTAAAAAGTAAAATGTCAGGCTCAGCTAAACAGTTTTTCAACATTCATTTTTTTTCTTATAACACATTTTCCTCAGAGATATGTGTTTTGGTACCTAACTGAGCAACTTTCAATTGATCAGCATAAAGTGTTTTACCGCAAGATGCCAAGAACTATAGAGCTATGTAAGACTCAGACATAAAATGGTGGAAAAATACCACTTAAATCTTGAAAACATCTGGTCACATATGATCATGTGTGGTTTCTACTTTTTCTAAAAGAACATAAAAGCAGAAAAAACAGCCAAACAAATAAATAAAGAAAATACAACAGAAAGAGACTGTTGCTAGATACAGAAAATGAGAACTGATTACTGTGCGTATGTAAATGGATCTGTATTTTACAGTCTTCTGGTGCTTAGGGTAAAATCAAAAGAAAGAACTACACAGTTTTTTGCTGATATAAGTCAATAATGACAAATTCTATGCTCCCAATTACCTTACTGAATTTTTAGCTTTATGAACAGGAAACTGTGGAGCAGAGAGTTTAACTGAGGTATCCACTTCCTGTACAAAGGCAGAAGTTTTGCAATAGAGTTTGAAGATAAATGGAATTCTGGTGTACAGTCATATATTTCAGATATAAAATTAATTATTCTACTAAAAAATGTGGAAAACCCCTTACTTTTTTGTAAAAAAATTGGCATTTGGACTGACTTAAATAATTTTCTATTATGATATGGGAAAAAAAAATTTATACATGACAGTGATTTAGGCATTTGTTTCACCACACCCCTCCAAAAAAACCACCAAAACTGGAGAAGCTTTGTGAATGGTTGTGAAGTTTTCTGTCATTTTTTAATGCTTATAGTTAAATGAATAGTTTAATTTAAAATATATAAGGAAAAAAAACTTTTGAAATAAAAGAAGGTACACTTAGGGAAAACAAAAAAAACAAAAAAAAAAAAAACAAACAAACAAAAAAAAAAACAACAACAAACTAAAACCTAATACAGCTGAATGACAAGCAAATATGACCAATAAATGAATACAGTCAAAGACCAAATGAACTGCCAAAATGAACAATAGCAAGTGAAAGAACAATATCCGCTTTGGCAATCAAAATTTACTGAAGTTTGAAATATCTGAATTGTTTCCCAAGGCCAACTGATAACTGTGTGATCTGGCGTTACTCTCTAGCTCTAAGCATCTCCACTTATCAATGATGAATTTAGATAAAACATGCTATTTTTTAACTCATATTTTGAGAGCACGTAAATTCAGTTGTCAGGTAAGTCCAATAGTGCCATATGCTGTGCAAACATAAATGTGATAGATCACATAATAACAGTCTCCTCTCAGTATTTACAAAGTGCTTAGAGAGCCTAGGAGACACTGAGACAAGTCAAAGCCAAAGATGCTTGCTTGCAGATAAAAGTACTAAAACTCAAGTGATCAGAGGAAGAGGGCTCTTGTTGCCAGTGAATTTTTTATTGCAGAGCAAAAGAGACAAGGGAGTTTTCTGAGGAATTTGATCCGCCACAAAGACAGAATAAAGTTGCTACTGTAGGAGTAAGTATGTCTGCATAGTAGCTGCTGCAGGACCCTGCTACTACCAGGGCTGAACAAGGTTGCTCAAAGTGAATCCAGGAGCCAACTGTTCAAACTACAAGTGACTACTAACAACCCTGTAGTCTAAGGGTACAAGTAAACAACGCATGCTTACCATCAGCATAGACGATAATCTGCATCAGTATCTTGTAAAAGACAAGGATAAGACACCTGTCTGAAGAGCAGCATCGACTTGAGATGATGATGTGGGATACCCAAAATTCTCTCCATTCTTTAATGACTAAGAAAGCAACAGCTCAGCAGATGACACCACGACCTGTAAAGAATAGCCGAACTTCACTTGCTGTATAAGTGGTTTTGCTATCTCTTTTCTATTAGTAATGTTTAGCACTACAAAAATAGTATAATAGCAAGTGTTATTCAAACTTTCAAACTCTTTTCTGCTAATTTGTCTCTCTGAGAAGTATAAGAGTGTGCATTTTGCTATATTAACCTCATATACATTTGCATAAGAGAATTAGGATTGTTCTTATAGAAGTCACCTAATTTCAAAGCACAAAGATTAAAAAAATATGGTTAATGTGATAAAAACATAGAATCATAGAGTCACAGAATCATTGAAAAGATCTTTAAGATTATTGAATCTACCATTAAACTAAATACCAATTCCACCGCAAAACCACATCCATTAGCACCAGTTCTATATGTATTTTAAATACCTTCAGGGGTGGTGAACCCCCCACTTTCCTGGGTAGCTTGCTGAAGCCTGGACAAGGCTTCCAATGAAGAAATTTTTCCTAATATCCAATCTAAACATTAACTGGCACAACCTGAGGCCATTTCCTCTTGTCCTACGACTTGACACTGTTTCTTCTTGTCCTCTCAATTGTTACTTGGGAAAGGAAACCAACTCCCACCTCCCTACAATCTCGTTTCAGGTTGTTGCAGTGAGCAATAAGGTCTCCTCTCAGCCTCCTTTTGCCCAGGCTAAACAACAGCAGTTCCCTCAGCCTTTTCTCCTCGAGCTTGTGCTCCAGTCCCTTCACCAGCTCCGTTGCCCTTCTCTGGACCTGCTCAAATACCTCAATGTCTCTCTTGTAGTGAGGGCCCAGAGCTGAGCACACTATTCTAGGTGCTGCCTCACCAGTGCTGAGTACAGGAGCATGAACACTGCTCTGCTCCTGCTGGCCACATTATTTGTGATATAGGCCAGGATGCTGCTGGTCTTCTTGGCTGCCCAGGCGCAAGCTGGCTCATGCTCGGCGACATCAATCAGCACCCGCACGTCCTTTTCCATGAGCAACTTTCCATCCCCTCTTCACCAAGCCTGTAGTGTGCAGGACTCAGAACTAAGCCTAAATGAATCTCTTACAGTTGGCTTCAGCTCATCGATCCAGCCTGTCCAGACCCTTTTGCAGAGCCTTTCTACTTTTGAGTAGATAAACAATCCCACTCAATTGGTTTCACCTACAAACTTACTGAGGGTGCACTCAATCCCCTCATACAGATAATTGATAAAGATATTAAACAGAACTTGCCCCAGTACTGAGCCCTGAGGGACACAATTTGTGACCAGATGCCAATTGTATTTAACTCTGTTCACCATCACTCTTTGGGCTTGGCCATCCAGACAGTTTTTTACCCAGTGGACAGTGCACCCATACAAGCCGTGGGCAGCCATTTTCTCCAGGAGAATGCTATTGGAGACAGTGCCAAAGTCTTTACTGAAGTCCAGGTAGACAGCATCCACAGCCTTTCCCTCACTCATTAAGCAGGTCTTCTTGTCATAGAAGGAGAACAAATTAGTCTTTTTGAAACCCTTTCTGACTGGGTCTGATCACCTGGTTGTCCTCTGCATGCCACATGATGGCACTTAAGACGATCTATTACTTGTTTCGTGGTACTCTTGAAAAGCTGGGGAAGCATTGTATAATGTAATAGAATAATGCAGGTAGTCCAGGAGGTGGGAATAAAGAATAAAAGAAATAAAAATAATTAAAACAGACCAACCAAAGACCAGATGTTTTCTCTCTAGTTTTTATTAAGTAGGATTAACTTTAAAACTCTTTCTAAAGTGCTCAGCTGTAGGCACAGATGGGAAATATCATTTAAAAGGTGAATGTTTTGAGTGACTAAAATAATAAGTCACAATGAAATTGTTTTATGTAGCAGCCACTTTCTGCATTATTTTTACCCTTGTAAATATTTTCATGATTTAAAGTAAAAAAGACTAAAAATACTTTTTTGGCATTCAAACTATGCATGTTTGAGATAAGACAGATACAAGATACAACATACAATACCTACCATAAGTTTTAATAACACACCTGTAGTAAAAGGTCATTCTATTAAGAGACATTCATTTCATTTGCAAAATATGATTTATAGCAGTAACAGTGCAATAGAATTACAAAATGTCATGATAAAAATGTCAATGATTCATCATTACAGTTGCTATTATTGTTGATCTCATGCACTTGAGTAAATGGTACAGAGTTCTTGAGGTTAAATACTGGGCTAGAAAAAGAGAAACACAGGGTCAGTGATAAGTGGTCTTGGGCAAGGCCTTATCACTTCTTACCTAGTTGCTCTTCCTTATATCACATTTTCATGGGTTCAGCAGTAGCAGTCATTTTTCTCCTTCTCAGTAGCTGGTGCAGCGCTGTGTTTTTGATTTTGGGCCTGGGAACAGCGTTGATAACACCAGTGTTTTCAGTTACTGCTTGGTAATGTTTAGGCTGGCCAAGGACTTCCTGAGTCTCATGCTCTGCCAGGGAGGAGGGGAAGCCGGGAGGAAGGACAGACAGGACACCTGATCCAAACTGACCAAAAAAGTTATTCCATACCACAGCATGTCATGTCCAGGATGTAGGGACGGAGAGCAGAGACCCGGAAGGGTGGTGAGGGTGCACTGTGGGGGGTGCACGGCTTGGTCAGGTTGGGATTGATGGTGAGCTATTGTATTCTTTCCTTGTATTTGCCTTGTCATCATTATTATTATTGGTGGTAGCAGTAGTGATTTGTGTTATACCTTAGTTACTAAACTGTTCTTATCTCAACCTGTGGGAGCTGCATTCTTTCGATTCTCCTTCCCATCCCTCCAGGAGCGGAGGAAGAAAGAGTGGGAAGTGAGTGAACGAACAAAACTGTGTGGCTGAGAAGCTTAAACCACGACAAACATGAATTAATTGCATGACGATCTCTGCAGATGTTGTAGCCAGGTGCTACAGTGGTAGAGTCAGTTAATACAGTCATTTCTACTTGAGACTCTATAAATTGTTGTCATCTGCTACAAGATGAGGCTGTTGGTAAACAGAAATTTATTGGACCTTCTGGTTAATTTCCTAGCAGAAATGTCACCCAAATATCCAGCAGCTATTTTTACCTCTAGACTATTTTTTATTACAGTGACATGACTACTATAACAGATGCCTAGTTTGTCTTTGTAGTACTCTAAGGTAGCAAAATAGTATTATACACAGCAGTTTTTCTTCTGTTTATTGTAATCTGAGTGACTGTTGAGTAACTTGGGAATGTTTCTTTGATGTTACAGAGGCAGTTAGTGCTGATAAATGATATATTTTTTGGAGATTTTATGTCTTCTTTTATTAGATCTGACTATGTTTCCAGGATATTTACCAACAGTAAACTGTTAGCACAATACAGGGCACATCATCCATTTGATACTCTATGAGTCAAGTCCTTAGCTCATATTAGTAGGCTGATTTATCCTCCTGGAGGGTCTGGCTCTACCTCTTAAGTGAGAAAGTTATTTTTTATATATCATAAAAGGTCTATTGAATGTGTTCAATAGACCTTTTACATCAATCACTGTCACAGAATAGGAAGTATAGCTGCTGAGGTAGTAGAAAACACATATGCAGAGCTCTATCAGAAATATTTAGACTTCTTTTAAGAGCTAACAAGTTAGTACATGAAACCTTTGTAATACAAAGGAATATCTAAATCACAATGCCAAAAACTCTTCTTGGAGATTGTGTATGTATTCAACAAATAAGTTACGTTTGAAGTAGGGTTGCAAATGATTAAGAAACAACTGTAAGCAGACCAAACATATCTTAACAAGGTTTCAATGGCTCTGCTTATTTCTTCCTCAACGAAAGTTCAGTTCCATTCATACACAGAATCACAGAATGGTTTGGGTTGGAAGGGACCTTAGAGATCATCTAGCTCCAGCCCCCTGCCAAGGTCAGGGACATCTTCCACTAGACCAGGTTGCTCAGTGTCATCCAACTTGGCCTTAGGCACTGTCAGGCAGCCACAACTTCCTTGTTCATCCACACAGGCCCCTTGGAGTCCTGCTTGACTTCCGCTTTGTGAGAATACGTCATTCCATACCTTGGAGGAGGTGATTCTTGAATATTGTCCAAATTTCTCTGATTCCTCTTCCTACCAGGGCTTTATCCCATGGCACTACACCAAACAGATCCTTCAAGAGGCCGAAGTCCACTCTCCTGAAATCCAGGGTAGTGAGCTTAGTGTTTTTATTTAGAGGCTGGTAGCATGGTGTCCTTGGGCACCTGGATGCCCTGGGCACCAGCCATCACCATTCGTCCATTGTGTGACTCTCCCACATGATTCCCTCTATGAACTGTGCATCCTCAGGACCAACATATGCATATGCTGATGTAAATTCCTCCACTATGCATAAGCAAAAGTTTATGTCACCTGGTCTGTTTTTAGAATAGGGTTCATGCATTTAAAAGTGCAGTTTAAGCCCAAGGACCTATCTATCTTCAGGAATATTGGTCAAGCCATATTGGAATGTGGGAGTTATAACTGCTTTATACACTGGTTCAGAGTTCCTGGATCAGTCAGAAGGAAAATGGATCACAAACTAACTGTCCTGACACTGCACAGGAACCCTGGCATGCAGCAAAGTGGATTCCTTCCAGTGTATCCAGAAAGCAGTAGCAGGCTGGGATGCTCTTACAGAGTGATTGGGTGTGCCTGGCTGATCAATGGGAATCAGGGTAGCCCTTGCAATTTCTGCTGGGAGTGATGAAGGGAATCCAAAGTGAGGGAAGGTGCTGCTGGCATTGGAGGAGATAAGGGCAGGAGCAGTCTGCAGATAGGTCCAGGTCTTCCTTAGTCAGGTGGCACGACTGTTCAGGTAGCAAGAGATACCTGCAGGGATTCAGGAAGCAGCACAGATGCTGCCAGCTGTGTAGCTGTTTTTATAGAGCCCTTCTTAGACATGTCCTTCTAGACTTCTGTAATAAAATCTGTATTTATTCCCTTAAGCAGCCTCTGGGAGTTAACTGCTGGAGGTGCAGGCACATATACCTCAGGGCTTTGCTTGCAAGCAGTCCCTGCAAGGGGAGAGAAGATATGATTGCCCCACTGAGGTTATTTATGATTCCTTCTTCACCAGGCACTAAGGATGTCAGTAAGAATATGCTATAGGCAACTGGCATTTTCTGACTCTGGGGTGGTGACAGCAGTCTGCATCTTTTTTTGTTCTAACATAGTATGAGTCTTTCCCACCCTGCTCACTGGAGGGAAGTGTTTTTTCTCCTTCCCTGAATAGCAGAAATCCCTGCAGGCTGTTGGTAGCAGGTGGTACCTTTGATAACATCCCAGATGTAGCTTTGCTTCTGCCTTAGGGCTCCAGAAGGCAACTCCTGTCAGAAACCCCAAACTGGCTGGAAGGTTTTTTGCGTGGTGACATATGCCAGCTGAAAGCAATGGGTATTAATTTCTGAGTTTGTCATCCTCAGAGGAGATGGAACTGCATAGGTTATCAGCTACTTTGACTATAAAGCAGCATTTTCTTTTTCCACTCAGTGGTCTGATATAATACCACAATAAAGACAAAGCCATTAATGAGCTGAAGCAAAGTTACATGATGGTGTCCACTACTAGCCTGGGTTTACTATATAATACAGTTTTTCTGTCTCTGGGCTCTCTGCTTTACCTAGTTTCATTTTTTCCCTCTTTTTAAGTAATGTCTATTGAACTTTAAGATAGCTACTACCATCCAGAATAAAATTTACAACTTTTGCTAGTTTCAAAGCCAAGTGTGGTTTTAGTTTTGTTATGCAACACTGATTCTATTAAAAGCTTATGTTGGCTACCCTGTACTTTGTGTTTGTTATTTTACTATAACAAGATAGGGCAGGGCTGTGTATGCCAGATATAATTTAAGATGTCCCTGCTATATCTAGTCCATGCATAAGCAAAAGAAATTGGAATTATGATAATCAAGTAATCAAGTTGGCTAAGTCAAGTACAATGTGTAGGATTTTCTATCCACCCTGCTCTGCAGCCATGGGTAGTGTTGGCATTCTAATATCAACTTGCATAGGAAGGACATCTTCCTCCTGTATTGGATGTCCTGTTTTCAAGGTATTGTAGAATTGTAGTCCCTTTGAGAATGTTCTAGTAACAGGGCATCCGAACGGTCAGGATTCCACTGATCGTCAGATTCCATGAACTCCCAGTACCATGGGAGTATATAGGTACTGGCTTGGACCTGTGCATGGGTATAGATGCCATCCATTCTCAACTGCTTCACGTATATTTGGGCTTTTTCACTCCTGTGATGAGAATCCACAAATCATAGAATCATAGAATCATAGAAGAGTTAGGGTTGGAAAGGACCTCAAGATCATCGAGTTCCAAACCCCCTGCCATGGGCAGGGACACCTCCCACTAAACCATGCCGCTCAAGGCTATGTCCAACCCCATCTTGAACGCCACCAGGGATGAAGCATTCACAGCCTCCCTGGGCAACATATTCCAGGGCCTCACCACCCTTACAGCAAAGAACTTCTTCCTCATATCCAATCTAAACTTCCCCTGTTTAAGTTTGAACCTGTTACCCCTTGTCCTCTCACTACAGTCCCTAATGAAGAGCCCCTCCCCAGCATCCCTATAGGCCCCCTTCAGATACTAGAAGGCTGCTATGAGGTCTCCACGCAGCCTTCTCTTCTCCAGGCTGAACAGCCCCAACTTTCTCAGCCTGTCTTCATACGGGAGGTGCTCCAGTCCCCTGATCATCCTCGTGGCACTCCTCTGCACTTGTTCTTACAGTTCCATGTCCTTTTTATGTTGAGGACACCAGAACTGCACACAATACTCCAAGGGAGGTCTCATGAGAGCAGAGCAGAGGGACAGGATCACCTCCCTCGACATGCTGGTCACACTCCTTTTGATGCAGCCCAGGATACGGTTGGCTTTCTGGGCTGCGAGCATGTGCTGCCGGCTCATGTTCATTTTCTCATCGACCAACACCCCCCAAGTCCTTCTCCGCAAGGCTGCTCTGAATCTCTTCCCTGCCCAACCTGTAGCTGTGCCTGGCACTGCTCCCACCCAGCTGTAGGACCTTGCACTCAGCATGGTTAAACTTCATCAGGTTGGCATCAGCCCACCTCACAAGCGTGTCAAGATCCCTCTGGATGGCATTCATTCCCACCAATGTATCAACTGAGCCGCACAGCTTGGTGTCATCGGCAAACTTGCTGAGGGCACACTCAATCTCACTGTCCATGTCACCAACAAAGATGTTGAACAAGACCGGTCCCAGCACTGATTCCCGGGGGACACCACTCGTTACTGTTCTCCAGCTGGACATTGAGCCACTGAGGACTACTCTTTGTGTGCGGCCATCCAGCCAGTTCTTTATCCACCGAGTGGTCCACCTATCAAATTGATGTCTCTCCAACTTAGAGACAAGGATGGAATTGGGGCTGTTCAGCCTGCAGAAGAGAAGGCTGTGTGGAGACCTCATAGCAGCCTTCCAATACCTGAAGGGGGCCTATAGGGATGCTGGGGAGGGACTCTTCATTAGGGACTGTGGTGAGAGGACAAGGGGTAATGGGTTTAAACTTAAACAGGGGGAGTTTAGATTGGATCTGAGGAAGAAATTCTTTACTGTAAGGGTAGTGAGGCCCTGGAATGGGTTTCCCAGGGAAGTTGTGAATGCTTCATCCCTGGTGGCATTCAAGGTGGGGTTGGACATAGCCTTGGATGGCATGGTTTAGTGGGAGGTGTCCCTGCCCATGGCAGGGGGGTTGGAACTCGATGATCTTGAGGTCCTTTCCAACCCTAACTATTCTATGATCCTATGATTCTATGTCATGCAAGACAGTGTCAAACGCCTTGCAGAAGTCCAGGTAGATGACATCAACTGCTCTACCCCTGTCCAGCAGTTCCGTAACCCCATCATAGAAGGCCACCAAATTGGTCAGGCAGGATTTCCCCTTAGTGAAGCCATGCTGACTCTCACCAAGCACCTTGTTGGTTTTCATGTGCCTTAGCATACTTTCCAGGAGAATCCGCTCCAAGATTTTGCCAGGCACAGAGGTGAGACTGACTGATCTGTAATTCCCTGGCTCATCCATTTTCCCCTTCTTGAAAATGGGCGTTATATTTCCCTTTTTCCAGTCATCGGGAACTTCACCTGACTGCCATGATTTTTCCAATGTGATGGACAGTGGCTTAACAGCTTCATTTGTCAACTCCTTCAGGACCCACAGATGGATTTCATCAGGTCCCATGGACTTATATACATTCAGGTTCCTAAGGTGGTCTCGAACAAGATCCCCTCCTACAGCGGGCCCAGGGTCTTCATTCTCACTGTCCCTGCGTTTGCCTTCCTAGAGTTGGGTGGTGTGGTCAGAGCATTTGCCCGTAAAGACTGAGGTAAAGAAGTCATTAAGAACCTCAGCCTTCTCCAAATCCAGGGTAGCCAGTTCTCCCGATAACTTCTGGAGAGGGCACACGTTGTCCCTAACCTGTCTTTTATTGACAATGTACCCATAGAATCCCTTCCTGTTATCCTTTACATCCCTAGCCGAGTTTAATTCTAAGCGGGCCTTAGCTTTCCTAACCTGGTCCCTAGCTTCCCAGACAACATCCCTCTATTCCTCCCAGGCCGCCTGACCTTACTTCCACCTTTTATAAGCCTCTTTTTTCCTTTGAATTTTGCTCAGCAGCTCCTTATCTATCCAAGGAGGTCTCCTGGCCCTTCTGCTGAACTTTCTTCTTGTTGGGATACATCGCTCCTGAGCTTGCAGCAGGTGATCCTTGAATATCAACCAACAGTCTTGGGCCCCCTGCCCTCTAGGGCTGTATCCCATGGAACCTTACTGAGCAGGTTCCTGAAGAGGCCAAAGTCTGCTCTCTTGAAGTCCAGGGCAGTGAGCTTGCTGCACGCTCTTCTCACTGTCCTGAGGATCACAAACTCGACCATCTCATGATCGCTGCAATCAAGGCTGCCCTGGAGCGTCACATTCCCAACCAGCCCTTCCCTGTTGGTGAGGACGAGGTCAAGCATGGCACCTCTCCCTTTTGGCTCCTCAATTACTTGCAGAAGGAAGTTGTCTTCCACACAATCGAGGAACCTTCTGGATTTCTTTTGGTGGGCCGTACCATCCCTCTAACAAATGGAAAATAATTTTGCAATAGATGCCATTTTAAAACTACAAGGAGCTTATCAAAGAAGAAACATGCAATGCAGATGAAATTATCACTTTTTGAAAATCTGCTTTGATCATAGCTGAGTTTTACTCATTATTGTCCAATTCGTAAAGATAATTTTACTGGGGTAGTGATATTTGCAATCATTAGGAGTTTTCTTGTGAGTGTAATATGCTGTGGAGAACTTAGTGACAAAATCACAGAATCATGGAATAGTTTGTGTAGGACAGACCCTTAGGAAAATTACAGTTCAGTCTACTGGCTATTAATGTAGTAATAAAACAAGAAAGGGCAAAGCTGACTTCTACGAAGGGACCAAAACACCTTAGAGAACATAGGACTTGAAAGGGGATTTTTATGCAGCTCCATTTTTCAATTGTATTATAATTCTTATGACGAAGTTTTGACTTTGTGACATATGTATTTTTCACTTAATGCAGTTTACCTCATCTATGATGCATATCAGGTTTCTTGAAGTGCATAGATTCCTCTAGTTCCAAGCATCCACAAATTTCAGATGTGTGCAGCTCAAAGTAGAGGGTTTTTTACATGAAATAATGTTTCCTTCAAAGATTACCTCATTGTCCTTGTATACTAAACATACTTACCTTTCAGGAATTCCAATTTCCAGGTGAAAATATGACCATCTAAATTGGCCTTTACTGAGTGAGACTAGAAAAACAGTATGGAAGTGGAAGTTACCTTGAACAGCTACTTTTTCTGTTTTCCACACCTTTGTTTAGTTTACGTGCGTCAATGTACTACTGAAGGTCATCTGTGCATCTCAAGTTCAATTTTAATTCCAATTAGAATTTGCAATGAGTGATGCATTTGATTTAGATTCGAGTTCAGATGATGTGCTCCCTTGACTTAAAGGCAATCAAAAAAGTGTACAAGACCTGACCAAAGATCAGCTAACTTACTCAGGAATTTCTGAGTAGTGCACCTCAGATGAAGATGAGGCTTTTGTGACCTTTTGCTGTTATCCAGTACAGAATATCGTTGCCGTTGTACGATGTGCATGACTCTTACTGGGAATAAATGGTTCAAACATGATCCTAAAACTATTGTCAGAAAATCCTTTTCTGATGGTTACGTGACCGTCTTTTTCCTCTGTAAAACTGGCAGTAGTGCTTGACAGTATTGGTTTCCCCCTAAATGGTCACAGAGTTCTCAGTGACACACTTGGAAAACTTGACCCCTTCTACAAATCAGTTCTCAGTGCTGATTTTGACTACACATCAGTGCAGCTGATTATCAGGTAACAGAGCCACCCAAGTGCCTGGGTTTTGTTTGGCTCTTCTAACTCCTTGAAATGTGTGGAAGCTCCTTCTGTCTCACCCCAGACCACCTTATTCTTTTACTTGGGTGCCCTCTCCTTGGCACGGGTGCAGATGGTTTTGACTACCTCACACTGATACTGAAGTGGGTTTAGACAATGAGGTCAAGTATCACTATGCTAAAAGTTGTTCAGAGCAAGTGTGTTATTTTCAAGTGATACTGAAACAGTGAATAAGAAATAATTCTTAAGCATACAAAAGTGGAGGTGTTTCCATGAAAGTTTCAACATGGACGGCACAGTGATTTTTTCAAGTGACTGAGGAATGCACATGCTTTATCTTTACCTGCATTCCTTCTGAAACAAACAATGTTAGTAGAAATGTGACTTCCATTAGCTTTTGCACAGTGTTTATGACAGGCTATTCCAGTGGAGCCTACTTGAGTCCTATGAAGAAAGAAATGGATTTTAAATGCAATGGATCAAATGACCTTAATACAATTCCAGGAAGTAAAAATTTCTCTTAGCATTTGACTACCGAGGACATTATTAATAAGTGCATTAATGTTTTGAAAAATATATATTTGCCATCATATCCTGTCAAATAAGCTAATAAAACACGAAAAAAACCCCAAACAAACATTGAAGCAAATTAATAAAAAAATGGGGGAAAAGTATAGAGAATTTCTTCACTTTAAATATATTTGAAGCTATTATTTTGTATGTTCAGAATTCATAATAAATCAATTTTTTTTTTTTTTTAACATGAGACGATGTATGCAACTGTAATTATCTGTCTTATTATATGACACAGAGTTTGTTCTCAAATGAGTGCAACCTGATACATGTTACATGTTGCATGTTACCATTTTCCTTGTAGGATCAGTGAGGATAAGAGGAAGATATTTATGAAGTGTTCAAGTCAGGAAAACTAGCTTATAATAGCTACTGTGATTTCAAAAAATGACTACAGTAGAGCAATACCATGGATGTAATTAATCAAGTTAACACTACTTATACCTTAAACCATCCTTCTTCTTTACATGGATCCATTATGAAATACTAAGAGATGCTTAAGCTGAGACATGCTCAGACTTCATTGTTTCTACCTTGAGTGTTGTGGCAAAGACAACACCATGAAGAGTATGTACATCAGTGTAAATACATGTCTTGACCCTGTTTCAACCTCTGCTATAACAGTACTGGAAGAAAGAATGAGAGAAGAAAGAAAATGTTACCAACTAAGGTGAAATTATGACAAAAAATGGAGATTTCAAAAACAAAAATATTTCACAAAGTTTTAGTGCATTTGTTTGATATCTACTTGAAGGGTTTTATCACTGTCTTAAATCTGAGCCTAGACCTTAAATAAATTCACAGTTCAAATGACAAATTCTCCTCTCTCATCTGAATTTTTAAACCACGTAAAACGGAAAATTAAAAAAAAAAAAAAAACAGAATTACTGAATACCTGGCCTGGGCATAAGTTTTTACATGTATTCTATGAAGGAAGTTACCGTATTTAGATTAACTTTTTAAAATGGTATCAGCAGTTGGTATATTGAAACCAAAGCATCAAAAAATGATCTAAAGGACTTTACAGAAAGTAATGCAACAGCAATGGAAAAACAGCTGGTGGATTTCTTTGGCAAAGCTTTGGACTATTCACTGAGAAACAGTATAACTTGAGAACTCTCATTAACTTCAGAGAGGTTCTTTGATGACATCTGATAGGTAGTTGAAGCTTTGAAGTTGAGTAGTAGAAAAGATGTGCATGAATTGTGCTCTGAGTGTGCTGCCATTGCACCATTTTTGCCAGGTTTTTTTTTTTTAAGAGGTGACCTTAGAAGGAAAGTGGCCTGTCTTGCTACTAGAATCAATCTTTGTAGCAACATATGGAAATGCAATGGATTCTACAAATCCACAAAAAAACTGATCAGTCAGAATCTTGAAAGAGCTTATCTTGAACCAAGCTGATCATTCAGATCTGATAACGGCAAAAACCTGGGTGCACACTGGTTCCTAAAAAAAACAAACCCAACACATAATCAAAGACATAATGGATTCAGGTGCTGAGCTAAAAAGAACTTTCCTTCCCTGAAGCACAAAATTACAGAACTTGTACTTTTTATCAAGGTGTAATTAATAATTAAGATGTATTAGTAATCATGGTGCATAAAAGCAGTAAGCTAATGAAAACACTGAAACCAACCAAACAAAACCACTAAACCTCTCTAAACAAAATTAAAAGTCCTCAAGCAAAAATATTCTGAAAATGCTTGCTAAAAAACAAACTAAAGAAAACAAAAAATATCCTCAAATATAATTCTTAAGGTCTCCAAGAAGAGACACTTGATAAATGACAACTAGAGGCTCTGTTTGCATTTTTATTGCTTTCTGTATGATTTAGGGTAAATATGTGCTGCAATTTCTCCAGTAATCAGGCTGAGATAATGACAGTTGCCAACTGTGCACAATGCTTTGGTTCCTGTGGGCTCCTGCATTTCATGAAGGACAAGAGGAAATACAGCCTAATAGGAGACATTTCTGCAGAATTCTTGGAAGCATATTCAAACTAAGCAATTGTTTTACAAACATATGAAATTAAAAATTTATACATTCAAATTGCAGTTTTATTGGCATTGGATGGCCTATAAGTATAAATTCTCATTTTCTTGTCACTTCAAGAAAGTATTAGACAAAAAGAAAGGTTGAGCTAAAAGCAATGGTAGAAATGGACATTGACTTGAGTTTCTTGAGTTTGAGAAGAAAATATATTATGCTGTCTTCTCATGAATAATGGATTTCTCACCCACAAGCAGAGACACTAAGGGCAGCTTAAGCTAGACAAAACTATTACAGAGAATAAAAGGGGGGAAAAGGGGAGTGTAGGGAAAAAAAATGATAATATTTAGATTATTTTGCCAACCCACTAGGATGTCTTGGAAAGAGTGCTGATAAGTCATGAGCTTCTTGATCATTCATTGTCATACGTTGACCCTCTGGATTAATTGCTCAGAAAGAAAAAAAACAGATGTGAGAGAGGTTCAGGTCTTGACTAGGGGAAGGACATGATCAGAGTCCAGATCACATATGCCAACCAAAACAATCAAACATGAGGCATTGGATAAGCAAGGTCTCATCAATGTATGCTATACTTTTAACCACCCCTCTATACATCTCAGTTCCACTCACTATCTTACCTTTCATCTGTTTCTTGCTTCTTAGCATATTGTAAGTGACTGGTCTTCCTTGAGGGATCAATGGCAAGTGTGATCTCAAAAGAACTGTCCAAAAGAGATAATAGCTAAGTTCCAAAGCTAAATGCAGACATGTTCCAAGTACTGCCCTTTAAAAAGCCCAAAAATCTCCAGTTCAGAAATGCTTCTCTGTTCTTCACCATGCCGGTTTCAGTGTTGAGCTTTCATTTTTTTAAGGAAACAGGTTAATCCAGAACTCCTTTCCTTTGAGTTTTCATTCATTCCTTGTGACAAATTATTGCAGTTTAGGAAGTATCCCTTCAAACCACTAAAAATAAGGTAAGCTTGGGCAGAACTCTCATTAATAGGATTTATGCATCTTTTTCAAACAAAGACTTTTACAAACCTCTCCTGGAAAAACACTCCTATTCTTCTCACAGGAGCAGAGATATTTCACACATCTTGTTTCTCAGACTTTGAATTAGTGTGAATTAGTTTTAATGGCAAAGTTCTTTGGAGAAAACTTAATTTAGTACTCTCCACGGTCCCTCTATGCAATTTAAAATTGCTCTGTCAGGTTCCATAAGTGTTGTTCCACAAAGAATTTGGGCTGGGATTGGGTCTTAAAATTCCAGAATTTACTCACAGTGGGAATTGAAAATGTGATGTATGAAGTAACTCATTGTCCTGACTTATTTTTTTTCTTGAGCAGAATTATTATGTGTCAGTTCAACTAGGTCTACTGGGTCTTACATGGCCAGAAATTGAAATAGTACATAAATATCTTTATTACAATATGTGATTGACAAAACCACCTTCATCCTAAAATGAGATATTTCTGGTGACCTGGTGTCTGGATGTATCTAATATATTATGCCACACAGTTTTTTGTGTTTACAGTGAAAATGACCCCATAGCTAAACTGTTTCCAGATTCCTTGTTGACTCAAACTTTGAATTGCTAGTAGGTATAATTACTTTTCTCTTTGCCAGACTGTAAATTTAACTTTTCATTTCAACCCAGTGTTTTCCTTCTTGCCTGATGCCAAACTGAATGAACACTGGTGACAATTCAGTTCACCCTATGGATGTTCTGCCTCCATAGCAGCTGTGATATGAGAAGGTTTGATATCTGTAGCAGACAACAGATTACTTCACTCTGGAGAAGGTGTATCAGAATAGATTAATGTACAATACTGTTTCAGTATTGGTTGCAAGAATACATAGTTTCATTTTGACCTCCAAGTCTAACATTTTTTTTTGTGGCCCCTCTCTTTTCCTTTGTTCAGGAAGCATTTCCATAGGGACCACTTTTTGGAAGTTTCCTGTACGATTAAAGGAGAGCAGAAGTCTCCCCTAACATGCCATCCAGAAACTCCTTAAGGAGTTCAGGGTTTGAAATCATAGAATCATTAGATCATAGAATAATTAGTGCTGGAAAGCACCTTAAAATCATCTAGTTCCAACCCCCCTGCCATGGGGAGGGACACCTCACACTAAACCATGCCACCCAAGGCTATGGCCAACACAGCCTTGACCACTGCCAGTGATGGAGCATTCACAACTTCCCTGGGCAACCCATTCCAGTGCCTCACCACCCTTACAGTAAAGAACTTCTTCCTCATATCCATTTTATACTTCCTCTGTTTAAGTCTGAACCTGTTACCCCTTGTCCTCTCACTACAGTCCCTAATGAAGAGTCCCTCCCCAGCATCCTTATCTGCCCCCTTCAGATACTGGAAGGCTGCTATGAGGTCTCCATGCAGCCTTCTCTTCTCCAGGCTGAACAGCCCCAACTTTCTCATCCTATCTTCATATGGGAGGTGCTCCAGTCCCCTCATCATCCTCGTGGCCCTCGTTTGGACTTGTCCCAACACTCCCATGTCCTTTTTATGTTGAGGAAACCAGAATTGCACACAATACTTCAAGTGAGGTCTCCCAAGAGCAGAGTAGAGGAACAGGATCATCTCCTTCAACCTTCTGGTCATGCTCCTTCTGATGCATCCCAGGATACATTTGGCTTTCTGGGCTGTGGGCCCACACTGCTGGCTCCTGGTCATTTTCTCATCTACCAACACTCCCAAGTCCTTCTTCTTTGGTTTGTTTTTTTCCACCTTCTGCTGCTTTTCTTTCCATATGCGTGGGAATAAAAAAGGTTTTCATTAAATGTATTTTTCATTTATTTTTAGCATTTATAAAAAGTTGATTAAATATCTTGACTACTGAAGAAAAAGGTACCAAAAGCTGTCTTCTTGTTTCTGTGCAGCAAACAGCATTTGAAATCAGTGAACTGTGCAAGTTTATATTAGTTGAAATGCTTACAGTGTATGATTGATTTGCTGGCAGGTACTTAAGCATCTGAGAAAATAAAGTGAGATAAAAAACTCTAACAATAACAGAGGGCTTGCAAGCTTCTTTCTTCATCATACAAACAATGATGCATCCAGAAAAAAGCAAGATTATACCTTCTTTGCTAATGCAACTACATCCTTTATGATAATAATTTCCTTGCGTAGTGAATGTTGGTAAATATCTAGTTTTGACTTATGAAGTAAACAGGTATGAGACAGGAAAAATATAAGAGTTCTTGTACAAAGTCTCATCTCAAACAGGAATACAGAAGCACAGCTGCTTTTCTAAAGCATTGGGTTTATGACACTTGTAATATATGGATTTTATAGATTTCTGAACATTACTAAATTAGTAATTATTTTTTCATCCATCACCTAACAGAATCCTTTCCAGAAAACTGGAAGATCAGATTTATGATGTTGTTCCCTTCAGAAACGGTGACTTTATAACAGAAAAGGTGTTTCAGATTTACATTTTTTGCATTTTTAACATATCATGTACAGTCAAATTGTACATTTCTTTTCCATATCTGTCTATAACTCCTTCTGAAGTTTCCCATGATAAATTGGTTTAAGAGAGGTTAAGAAGAGATTTTTGAGGATACGTGTAGATGACGATCAACAAAAATCCCAGAACAGATGCAAAAGTCAGTGTTCCTTCTTTCACCCTGTACTTGGTGACTATTTACTGAGTATTGCCTGCTTTGCTGTACTAACTGTTACTTTGCTGTAACTCTTCTCTGATATTAGAATCACTGCAAGAGAAAACAAAATGTTTAACCTGCTTAACTCACATTGCTGTAGCAGGGTGGAAACCCTCAGCCCTCCACAGTAAGGCTAAGAAACAAAGTAAGGGCATAGGTATTTCCTGTTCCCACTTATTTCTGCATGTGTTGAGGCACATAACATGCTAAATGAATTATTGTTGATGTGTGTTAGATACATTCAAAATATATTACCCTTCATCAGACCCTTTTTTAGCACCTAAGCAGCCAAGAAAATTCCATCTTCAAAAGTGACATATTCAAGATACTATATCTGGTGTCTTAAGGGGTCATCTGTAGATTTACCCAGCCAAATAATGATGTCAAGCATATTTTATTTACAGACTACTAATTATGTGCTAAGATGTGTATATGCAGCAAGCTTTAAAGTAGTAAACTATTCAAAGTTGTTGTAGGCACCCAGTGAAACAATTTCGGCTTGTCTGATGAGCAAACTGCATGAAGTCAGGAAGCTCCTAAATCCTGCTACAGACTAACAAAGATGCTTCAAGTTATTATGGAGCATAATGAACCATGATCTGTTATTCGTTACTGGACACCTTGGCCTATTATTCAGTTCAGTGTAAGTGCAACTGTCTTATTGTAATGATACTTGTAGTGGTTCACAAGACAATTACATTCTATTATACATTAGCAAAAATGAAGTAAGCTCAGTTTTCACAGGGCAAGAGGTGAAAGAGATGATGCTCTGATGCCCAAGATCCCTCTTTGACTGGCTTTCTGCACTTAACAGACTCACAACTTCAGCCTTGCAAAAGACACCTTTAACCTTCCTATCCAAAAACCAATTATGTTTTGCTAGTAATAAGTCTGACAGCCTGTTATTTCCCAGCTGGACTGGTGACTGGTTACTTTCTAAATAAATTTACTGCAACATCTCCTAATCACCAGTGTTGGGAGCTTAATTCATATTTTTCATGACACTAAAATTATCTAATATGATTGGTTAAAAATACACTTTTATGTCTTGCACAAAGCTCTTCAGAAAACAGCCTTACCTGGTAAGTAAATTGATCATATATTTGGAACCATTGCTATGGCTTTGCGAGTCTGAATTTTGTTCCATCTTTTACTATGTCATCTCTTGCTATAAATGGTAAAATTATGGGAACAATGTATACAAAATGTATACATAAACCCATGAACCTCAGAAAAAACCCTATAAACCCTAATGATAACAAGGTAAGTCCAATATTATTAGTACATCTGTAACACATCTTTGGGACACAGAGATGCAGTTATTTATTCAAAACAAATGCTTGTGTGTAAAATAACCCCATCATGAAATTTTTCTCCAGTGAATTGTACTCAATCTCTTAAGCTGAAAACCACAGCTAACTCTACAAAATCTTTTGCGAGCTCAGCTGAATGGTAACCCCAGTTATGCAATTATCTCTGTTTCATTTTGGAAAAGTGGTCCTCTTGATGGCTTCTCCTTTAATAAAGCAGAGCATTTACATTTCATTAACATGCAGAGTTTCCTCAGAGTATTTTGTGAGAATGAAAAAAGAAAAAAAATGGAAACAACTAACCCAAAGAATCCAAAACCCAATCTTTTCACTGTGCAATGTCAGCAGCAGTAATTATACAGTAAGTTAAAAATGTTACACAAGAAGTATTTTTTTTATATAACTTAGGTACATTCAGTCTGTTCTTTGCTTATGCATATGCAAAGCAAGAAATGTGGTGTTAGCTGAGGTTAAACATTCTAAGACTTTTTACTGAAAAAACAGCAGGGACTTCTATTAAATGTCAGTAGAGTAATACACATAATGCTACCATAGGATACAGAATTCAGTTACATGTTCAATGTTACATTATGAAAAAGAGTCACTGTTGGCAATGCCCATCTTTGTGGGAATTCTTAGGAAATGGTATGTCCATGGCCAAATTCCTCATGAGAGGGAGTTTATCATCAAACTTTTCTCTAGTTCAGTGCTGGTTTTGGAGATTTTCTTGGATGTGAGAGGTGGTGGTGTTCAGTTAATTTTATTTATAGAACACGTTTTATTAATATAATCAATCTATGCTAAAGCAACACATTTTCTCTATGTTTGATTAATATGCTACTTTTGTGACCGTTGCTAACTGGTGCAGTTTAGGATACCTGTGGAAGTTGTTCTGGGTTTTCAAATAGCACAATTGAGAACTGAGAGAAGCAGTGAAGAGAGTGAAAGACCATGAATGATTAAGAATTGCATTCTTTTTGAGGAACAATATAGGACCTGTAGTTTAAAGCTTGATTTACACAGATTCAAGCTTTAAAGGGTATATTTACATAAGCTATACAAACTGAGAGAAATTTCATATTAGACAACACAGAGAAAAGAAAGACAGATATAAAGCACTGCAAGTCCTTCTTTCTGCAGCAAACTCTGATGTGAAGTCTTGCTTAGCAGTCAGTACAAGGGTGAAATGGAACACAGAAAGAAGAAAGTATTTGACATCTGGTGAAAAATTTTAATTTGCTTTTTGCTCTCCAAGAAACTATATATAAACAACAATAAAAATGCTGTGCCAGCTGGAAAAACTGAAAATGCTGTCTGGGATTTTGGCTTAGTGGAACACCAAACCTTGTGGCTATGTCCTTGATGAATTAATTATTAGGCCTGGCAGGCTGCAGAGTGACTTTTCTTCTTTGCAGTGAGAACAAATCCTGGATGACTAGAGTTAAATGTTGAGCATCCATGGCTTACCATGAATACAGATAGCTCCCTGAACTTCACAGTTTGCAGTATTATAATTTTTTATGTATAGATTTTAGGAAAAATGTTCTATGTACAAATGTACTGTAGACCTTACTTTAATTAATACAGTAATTGAAAGCAACAGGCATGTAATACTTAACCTGTTTACTAAATGTATCCCAACTGCCACTGTTAAGTAACAGTAGCGGTGGAATGAAAATCAACAAAATATTGTGGTACTTCAACAAAATCAGAGCCAAGAGTGCTGTCCTTTTGTACTGAGGGTTAGCTACAAACTACTTACATTGCATAGATGTGCAATATATTCTGCAAAGAAAGGGTCTTGCATATAGTTGTACTACCACACATTTTAGTCCTAATTAAGCCAAACTCGCTATAATGCAAAAATTTGAAGATGATCAAGTGCTACACCAGTCTGACTTCTCTTCCTTAACAGACTAAAGAAAAAAATATTTGTTATATTTATGCTTCAAATTGCCAAAAAATCTGGGGTAACACTGTGCCATTTATGATAGATTATTCACATTGTTCTATCTTTAGAAAAAAAAATGCATATATTTGTACAAAATTTGTTTTGTGCAGAATCCAGAGATATTCAATTGCAAATAAACACTGAAGTACAATGTTAAGATAATGTCATTCGCACAATTTGGAAAGGTTCAGGACAAAGCTGGAAGTTAAAATTTTGACCTTCGTATGTTTTGATGCAAATAGCAATACATGTATGAAAAAACATTTTCTTACTCCCTCTAAAATCTCCACTACTACTAGGCTTGTTACTATTTTGCTAGTCAGTAAAGTGGTTTCATACAAGCATAACTAATGTGTGGTCACTTCACAAGACATTTCCAACCACTACTTTCTGTTTTTCTCTTGCCTCATGATGGGTTAATGGTGCATAAAACAGCTCATAAAAAAATTCTCTCTAATGCTGCTGCTAAATCCAATATCAGCCATCTTCTTCAGCCTCAGGGCTTTTTCCTTTTCTTTTTCTTTTTTTTTTTTTTCTTTTCCTTTCCTCTTATTTTACGCATGAAAATGCGTCTTTAGAGTTTGGGATTGTATAGTGAATACCATGAGCAGTAGCAGATTTATTGTATGTTCATTGTATAATAATGTTTCCTGGAGGTTTCAGGAATTGTTTTAGCCTCAGTCTAGTCAAAGTACCTCTGTCAATATTTAATCTGTATTGACTCACGGCTTGATTACAATGCATACTGCTCATTGCATCAATCTTCCCATAAAGCCTGGCTTCTGCTTCTGACAAAACTCTATTGATACATTTGATTCTTCCTGACATTGCAAAGCTGAAAAACTGCCAAGATTTTCACTCTGTACGAATTTGCATATACCATTATTCTGAAAGGGCACACAGCAACATCCTGCTAGGTTAACTGCTGCTTCTGTTTGTCCTTTTTGTTTCAAATGCAAAAATGAAACAAAGCAAGAAGAAATATGCAAAAACATGCAAGGGTATAGATGTAGGCTTTAAACTGTATTTTGTGAACAACTTGATCCTCACAAAAGCCTGAACTATAAAATCACAAACTCTTTTATTGCTTATTCTGGCATTAAACAGTTCTTTCCAGCAAAATATTTTGGAATGTGCTTAACTTTGTAACATTACAAAGTCCATTGCTGAAGGGATATATGTTTAGGTAAGAAAAGCTTTTAGTGAGCTGCACCCAAGTTCACTTGCTGGTTTATTATCTAAAGTATTATAAATTGATATATTAGTTTTCTGTCTTGCTTTTGAAAGGAAAATGCAAATTTCCAATAATAAAAATGCACCTGTGAATTTTATCCATGTATTATTTTCCCTTTAGAGGTTTTTTCTCTAAATCCAGTTAATTTGTATGAAAAATAACACATATTCACATGAATACCAAATTACACAGTTCATCAGAATATCTCTGTTCTAGGATTTGTATCAGACAGTAGATGGGGAAGTAGATGGAGATAGAAAAATGCTGAAATCTCTTGAATGCAAGCATTAATAAATACAAAATTGATTTGTTGGAAGACAAATTCAAAAGGCATCAGGTTGAAACAAATAGGAGACAATGAATTTACTGCCACAAGATATAGTTGAAACAAACGTCTCAGGCTTAAACAAGATTATTTCTATGCATCTTATGTGTTTACCCTTGCAGAAACAATATTCAAATCTATTGCAACTTTCATCTGAGAGAGTAGTCGATTAAAAAAATTCATGCCCATGAGTGTTTGCATGCAAGCTCTTGGTGTAACAGATGCATTTAGAAATCCTGGAACAATAAAGAAGAGCTGATGTATTTATCACTGTTGAGTAGTTGTAAATGGGTAAGCATCTGCTTTGTTGCTTTCTATACATCTTTGCTTAAAAAGTGTAAGTGAAGGCCAGAGTCACAAATATGCTTCTCATTCATTACAACATCCTTTTGTGGGTTCTGCAAAATACAAAATCCAATCATTAGAATAATACTTAAGGACCAAATACTAGATCTTTGACAATGAATCTGGAGTACAACTGTTGTAATTTACTAAATGTGCACTGCTTGATATTAATTTTTAGGTAGCCTTTTTCCAGGAGTCAGTTCTCATTTGGCTGACATGCCATATAACTTCATCAACTCAGATGTGACTGCATGTATGTCAACTCAAAATAAAAGATTGTATTTGGCCCAAAATGTCTATGGGACAGATCACCAACTGGTGCAGATCAACTTAGACTGACCAGCTTTGACTTATATTAGCTCAGCAAAGACTGCTTTTTGTTTTTGCATTTCATTTAATTTTTGACTCACCTGAGTGTAATTATACTTGCCTTAGGAGATTTCTAGTCAGCACTGCATATTTTATTGTGTGCCTGAAATTAATAATACATAACAATAACTCTTCATTGTTGAATTGTCTGCAATATTCATTTTCTCCAGTTCACAAAGACAATATTAAAAAATCATGTTTAGACAGTCAATCTTAGGAATATATCATGCTTTCTTATCTATTGGCTTGATTTTTGGTTTAGGCATTAATAGATAACACTTCGTAGTGTCAGAAAACAGTGACTGTAAGGTGCTCTGGCACACTAATATTTTTTTATTATCATGGTTTACTGTAGGAATGGACAGACACTGTCAATATAAACATTCAAAGTGTGGCCTGCTCATATCTACCTGATTCATTTCTTCAAATTTATTTCTTTACATTGTCCATATATTGCTGCTTTTAGACTTTTGACTAAATGTGCCTGAGTCTACATATCCCTAAGGATACAGGGATCCTTAGAGGTTCCAAGCCTTGTAGCACAAAGAGAAATCAAGGGCAGTACATAAAATCTATGGCTATAACAGCAACAGGTTCACACATAAAGGCGACAGAAAACTGTTGCCAGCTACTAATCCAAATAGATAAATAATTGCATATTCTTAATGTCTTTCAGAATACCGGGTGACATGTTTTTGCCAAGGAGTCACAACATTTTTCAAGTCTCCCCTGAGCAGTTCAGTACATCTGATTTGTAGCTGTGACTGAATACTGTGGTTTAGCCCTCAGAGGTGTGTCATTTTCAATGTGGATTTTTCCAGTGGCACTTTGTTAACCTTTTTAACATCATGAAGCAAGACCTACAAAGAAAGCGAAATATCCTTGTAGAAGCTGGGTCAAAAGTAATTTATAATTTGTCACAGGAGTTGCCCTGGAAGCACATTTTGGGATATCAAGTGCAAAATGAAGCTGCTATCTATCATCATGTGAAGTATGGGCCCACTTTCGCATTTCTGTAAATCTCCACTTCTTTTCTCATCATGATCCTAGGTTGTGCCTGAAGCTGGAAGCAGACAACATCAAAGGTCGTGCTGAAATACACAAGCACTAGACTATGGCGAAGATCTCATCTGCCTTTTTTGGCATCTATAAAAGAGAGTCACCTCAGCATCTCAGACTATTTTGCTCAGTACAGAGGGATGCTCTGATTCATGGTGAAGTTACTTTAACAAATATTTAGTAGCACTGAAAATAATTCATGATCAGGACAAAGACTTAGACCTATATACTTCTCTTTCAGTACAGTAAAGTTATCGTTATACCTCAGCAAACAAAAAATCTAATTGCAGACCCAGCTAATTTGCAAATAACCCACACTAAACCCATGAAGAAACAACAGTGGTTATCAAAGTACAGACTTCATACAAAACAAGTATTACAATAAGCAGCTCTTTATTTTCACAGTATGACATGAAACATGTAGATGAATATAAACAGTGTATGCAGTCAATGGGCTATTGTATCATTAGCTCTGAGCAAAGAATGTAAAAAAGCATCTCTCTGTAAAAAACATCTCTTCTCAGTGAGAGACTTCTAAGAAGACTATCATAGGAGCAAACCTATAGCTGGTCATTCTGAAAACTGTTACCAGAACTTGTTTCTGTGAGTGAAAATACCTGGGTTTTTTTGCGTTAGTAGAACATTTTATTCCTGGTCTAGACTAGCGGAAGTCTCTGTGGGAAGCAAAAAGCATGCTTTACAAAACAGTGAAGGTAGGCAGGGATTTTTAAGTGAATTTCCATATAATTTGAAATTGAAAAATGTGACCTTACTGTAACTAAAGGTTAATATGGCATGCAAAACTGAGTGAAATCACAGTCTTACTCACAGATGTCAAAGTTACTTGATGACGGAGCTACATTTTCTCTCAAAATTTATGTTTTCTGACTGCAATGTGAACTACATATTTTAGAAAGGATGACTATTTCTGCTAGTAAATGTAATGCATGAGAATAGAATCATAGAATAGTTGGGGTTGGAAAGAATCTTAAAATCATCTAGTTCCAACCCCCCTGCCAGGGACACCTCACACTAAACCATGCCATCCAAGGCTCTGTCCAACCTGGCCTTGAACACAGCCAGGGACGGAGCATTCTCAACTTCCCTGGGCAACCCATTCCAGAGCCTCACCACCCTTACAGTAAAGAATTTTTTCCTTATACTGAATCTAAACCTCCCCTGTTTAAGTTTTAACCCATCACCCCTTGTCCTATCACTACAGTCCTTAATGAAGAGTCCCTCCCCAGCATCTCTATAGGCCCCTTTCAGATACTGGAAGGCTGCTATGAGGTCTCCACGCAGCCTTCTCTTCTCCAGGCTGAACACCCCAATTTTCTCATCCTATCTTCATACGGGAGGTGCTCCAGTCCCCTGATCATCCTCGTGGCTCTCATCTGGACTTGTTCTAACAGTTCAATAGCTTTTTTATGTTGAGGACACCAGAACTGCACACAATACTCCAAGGGAGGTCTCATGAGAGCAGAATAGATAGGCAGGATCACCTCCTTCTACCTTCTGGTCACACTCCTTTTGATGCAGCCCAGGATACCGTTGGCTTTCTGGGCTGTGAGCACACATTACAGGCTCATGTTCATTTTATCATCGACCAACAACCCCAAGTCCTTCTCCGCAGGGCTGCTCTGAATCTCCTCCCTGCCCAACCTGGAGCTGTGCCTGGCGTTGCTCCAACCCAGGTGTAGGACCTTGCAATTAGCATGGTTAAACTTCATCAGGTTGGCATCAGCCCACCTCACAAGCGTGTCAAGATCCCTCTGGATGGCATTCCTTCCCTCCAGTGTATCAACCGAACCACACAGCTTGGTGTCATTGGCAAACTTGCTGAGGGAGCACTCAATCCCACTGTCCATGTCACCAACAAAGATGTTGAACAAGACTGGTCCCAACACTGATCCCTGGGGGACACCATTCGTTACTGGTTTCCAGCTGGATATTGAGCCATTGAGCGCAACTCTTTGCGTGCGGCTGTACAGTCAGTTCTTTTTCCATTGAGTGGTCCACCTATCAAATTGATGTCTCTTCAATTTAGAGACAACGATGTCATGTGAGACAGTGTCAAACTCTTTGCACAAGTCCACATAGATGACACCAACTGCTCTACCCCTGTCCATCAGTTCCGTAGCCGCATCACAGAATGTCACCGAATTGGTCAGGCAGGATTTCCCCTTAGTGAAGCCTTGCTGGCTGTCAGGAAGCACCTTTTCGTCACCAAGCACCTTGCTGTCACCAACCACCATTATGACTACAATATGCAAATCTTACCTAGGAAGTCAACTAACTATTTGTTTTAAAGTGTCTTTATGAAGACAAAGCTAAAAATTCACTGCAGCTTTCACATAGGAATTTATAGCATTTATAGATTTTTCTGGAGCTTGACCTTATACATCGGGGACACAGGGTCCTCAGAGAGGAACTAGGAACAGGATTCCAGTGTCTGTGTGTATCACTGACAGGGGCTTTGAAAAGAAAATAGGCAAATATCCCTGGTTATAACATCCATCTAATCAAAATCAAGCCTGGCTAAATGAGGGCCTCATGGTAATTAGTTTTACTTTTATTTGTGGACATACTCCTAAAAATTGGGGTGTAAGAGAAGAAAATAGAATCCTTCTCAATAAAAATCTAAAGCCTGGAAATGGCTTGACTATAAAAATGTAGCAAGTTATTCTAGGAGAAAATCCTGAAACTTAAAAAGCTTTACTGAGCAAAATAAAGCTCTTTGGGACGAAGAAGTATTTAGCAGCATGACTTCCTGCCCATTGCTGAGGTGACTGTCTCACGAGGGGGCGCCCGCAGCGCCTGATCGGGGGGGGGGAGGCTCGGCATCTACGAGCTTCACCTCGGAGCAGCAACTTGCACAGAGGGAGCCTCAAGTCCTCGACAAGGCCTGCCCAGGAGCCTGCAGCTCAGTGGAGGTGAGCAACTGACTCAGAGGGGGCAGCGCCAGGAGGACCGGCGGCAGACCTGACTGGTTAAAATCCTGCCCCAGGGAGCGCGAGCGACCCAGAGCGCGGCAAAGAGGGCGGGCAAACAGGGCGGGTTCGAGGCAGTTTGCATGGCAGTTCTCGCGGGCAGGCGAACGGGGTGGTGAGCAGGATGGTGAACACTTGCCGTACGAGCAAGGCTAGGTCTGGGAGCTCCGCTCTGGCTGCGCCGGTGGTGGCCAGTGTAGGCACCCAAACGGAGTCGATTGGAAGGGAGGCCGTAGTGCAGAGCTCAGGGTGTAGAGAGCGCCTGCACTGCTGTCCTGAGGCAAGGGTGAGCAATGGGCAGGGCTGCACTCTGCGCTCCCTGGTGGAGGTCCTCCTGCGGCAGGTGGCTGAACTGCAGGAAGCTGTTACCAGGATGAAAGGTGTCAGGGAAGCTGAGGGGAAGCAGTGCTGCTTGCTACGGCACCAGACTGTTCCAGGGCCTCGAGTGTCTACTGTTGCCCATTCAGGAAAGGAGGCTGCTAACCCAGGAAGCTGGGAAAAGGTAACAGAAAAAAATAACAAAAAAAGGAGGAAGAGGGCAATTAAAAGCAAGGGGTTTCCTCCTACATCTGTTGTCCCCACCCAGAACCGCTTTGCTATCCTGCAGGGGGCTGATGAGCAACAGCGCTCCCACCAGGCGCAACCAGCTGGTGCACTGGTAAAGAAGGTCACTACTGGTGCTGCCAGGAAAAAGCGGCGGGCCGTAGTAGTCGGGGACTCTAATCTGAAAGGCACAGAGGCACCCATCTGCCGGCCTGACCCAGCCTCAAGGGAGGTGTGTTGCCTACCAGGGGCTCGGATCAGGGATGTGGCCGAGAAGCTGCCTGCTCTAGTCGGTCCCACTGACTATTACCCACTCCTGGTAATCCATGTGGGTGCTACTGATATAGATAGCAGTAGCCCGGAGACTATAAAGAAGGACTACAGAGCTCTGGGAGAGGTGGTTAGGGGCTCTGGAGCTCAGATTGTCTTTTCGTCAACTCTCCAGGATACAGGGCAGGACCTTGAAAAGGCTAGGAGGATTGCGCAGGTTAATAAATGGTTAGAAGGGTGGTGCTATAGTCAGGGGTTTGGGTACCTTGACCATGGGACTCAATATAGTAGGCCAGGTCTACTGGGAGCTGGTGGAGCTGGTCTGACAAGGATGGGGAAGAGGGGATTTGGTAGGAGGCTTGCCAGGCTGGTCAAGGATGCTTTAAACTAGATGTGTTGGGGGAGGGGGGCGGCATTCCATCCCAACACACCCAGTCGGTTAGTAGCACCTATAGTAAATGTTCGGAGCAATGTAGGGATATTCCAGCTGCTCCAGCCAATGAGCCGGCTTCAAATGGATCTCAGCTCAAATGCCTCTACACAAATGCCAGTAGTATGGGGAACAAACAAGAGGAATTAGAGATGTGTGCACATCTGCGGGGGTATGATATCATAGGCATCACAGAAACATGGTGGGATGGCACCTATGACTGGTGTGTTGGAATGGAAGGTTACCGGCTCTTTAGGAAAGACAGGCCCGGCAGACGGGGAGGGGGAGTTGCTATTTATGTTAGGGATAGGCTAGAGAGTATGGAACTCTGTCTGGGGACAGGTGAGCAGTCGACAGAGAGTTTGTGGGTCAGGGTTAAAGGGAGAACAGCGATGGGTGACATTATTGTGGGGATCTGTTACAGACCGCCTGACCAAGGGGACTTGCTGGACGAAGCGCTCCATAGGCAGATAGGAGCAGCCTCACGCTTGCAGGCCCTTGTTCTCATGGGAGACTTCAACCACCCTGATATCTGTTGGAGGGATGGTACGGCCCGGCACAAGCAATCCAGAAGGTTCCTTGATTGCGTGGAAGACAACTTCCTTCTGCAAGTAATAGAGGAGCCGACAAGGAGAAGTGCCATGCTTGACCTCGTCCTCACCAACAGGGAAGGGCTGGTTGGGAATGTAATGCTCCAGGGCAGCCTTGATTGCAGCGATCATGAGATGGTTGAGTTTGAGATCCTCAGGACAGTGAGAAGAGCGTGCAGCAAGCTCACTGCCCTGGACTTCAAGAGAGCAGACTTTGGCCTCTTCAGGAACCTGCTCAGTAAGGTTCCATGGGATACAGCCCTAGAGGGCAGGGGGCCCAAGACTGTTGGTTGATATTCAAGGATCACCTGCTGCAAGCTCAGGAGCGGTGCATCCCAACTAGAAGGAAGGTCAGCAGGAGAGCCAGGAGACCTCCTTGGATGGATAAGGAGCTGCTGAGCAAAATTCGAAAGAAAAAAGAGGCTTATAAAAGGTGGAAACAAGGTCAGGCGGCCTGGGGAGAATACAGGGATGTTGTCCGGGAAGCTAGGGACCAGGTTAGGAAAGCTAAGGCCCACTTAGAATTCAACTTGGCTAGGGATGTTAAGGATAACAGGAAGGGATTTTATAGGTACATTGCCGATAAGAGACAGGTTAGGGACACCGTGGGCCCTCTCCAGAAGCTATCGGGAGAACTGGCTACCCTGGATTTGGAGAAGGCTGAGGTTCTTAATGACTTCTTTGCCTCAGTCTTTACGGGCAAATGCTCTGTCCACACCGCCCAAGTCTTGGAAGGCAGACGTGGGGACGGTGAGGGTGGGGACCCTGGGCCCACTGTGGGGGAGGATCTTGTTTGGGACCACCTTAGGAACCTGAATGTATGCAAGTCCATGGGACCGGATGAAATCCATCCAAGGGTCCTGAAGGAGCTGGCAAATGAAGTCGCTAAGCCACTGTCCATCATATTTGAAAAATCATGGCAGTCAGGTGAAGTTCCCAATGACTGGAAAAAGGGAAATATAACCCCCATTTTTAAGAAGGGAAAAATGGATGACCTGGGGAATTACAGACCAGTCAGTCTCACCTCTGTGCCTGGCAAAATCTTGGAGCGGATTCTCCTGGAAGGCATGCTGAGGCACATGAAAACCAACAAGGTGCTTGGTGACAGCCAGCATGGCTTCACTAAGGGGAAATCCTGCCTGACCAATCTGGTGACCTTCTATGAAGGGGCTACGGAACTGATGGACAGGGGTAGAGCAGTTGATGTCATCTACCTGGACCTGTGTAAAGCCTTTGACACTGTCTCCCATGACATCCTTCTCTCTAAGTTGGAGAGACATCAATTTGATAGGTGGACCACTCGGTGGATAAAGAACTGGCTGGATGGCCACACGCAAAGAGTAGTGCTCAGTGGCTCAGTGTCCAGCTGGAGACCGGTAACGAGTGGTGTCCCCCAGGGATCGGTGTTGGGACCGGTCTTGTTCAACATCTTGGTGGGTGACATGGACAGTGGGATTGAGTGCGCCCTCAGCAAGTTTGCCGATGACACCAAGCTGTGTGGTTCGGTTGATACATTGGAGGGAAGGAATGCCATCCAGAGGGACCTTGACACGCTTGTGAGGTGGGCTGATGCCAACCTGATGAAGTTCAACCATGCTAAATGCAAAGTCCTCCACCTGGGTCGGAGCAATGCCAGGCACAGCTACAGGTTGGGCGGGGAGGAGATTGAGAGCAGCCCTGTGGAGAAGGACTTGGGGGTGTGGGTTGATGAAAAAATGAACATGAGGCGGCAGTGTGCGCTTGCAGCCCAGAAGGCCAACCGTATTCTGGGCTGCATCAAAAGGAGTGTGATCAGCAGGTCGAAGGAGGTGATCCTGCCCCTCTACTCTGCTCTCGTGAGACCTCCCTTGGAGTATTGTGTGCAGTTCTGGTGTCCTCAACATAAAAAGGACATGGAAGTGTTAGAACAAGTGCAGAGGAGGGCCACGAGGATGATCAGGGGACTGGAGCACCTCTCGTATGAAGATAGGCTGAGAAAGTTGGGGCTGTTCAGCCTGGAGAAGAGAAGGCTGCGTGGAGACCTCATAGCAGCCTTCCAATACCTGCAGGGGGCCTATAGGGATGCTGGGGAGGGACTCTTCATTAGGGACTGTGGTGAGAGGACAAGGGGTAATGGGTTTAAACTTAAACAGGGGAAGTTTAGATTGGATCTGAGGAAGAAATTCTTTACTGTGAGGGTGGTGAGGCCCTGGAATGGGTTGCCCAGGGAAGTTGTGAAAGCTTCATCCCTGGCGGTGTTCAAGGTGGGGTTGGACATAGCCTTGGATGGCATGGTTTAGTGGGAGGTGTCCCTGCCCATGGCAGGGGGTTTGGAACTCGATGATCTTGAGGTCCTTTCCAACCCTAACTATTCTATGATTCTATGATTCTATGACTTTGAACTGTTTATCAAGCGTACACAAAAAAGATTTCTCAGATTTTCCATAAAAGAATAAGAAAGAACAGAAAAGTTTGTGTTACAAAAGAGATGGCTGTGTGGTTAATTTCTTTCAAATAATTCCATTTTTGACCACTAAAAAGAATAGTGATGTGGTGTTTTCCAGCAGAAATTTCAAGTATTTTTCCTCTATACAGGGATACATAACACAGCAATTGCTGTTAGTAATGTAGGATAAACTCCTTCTGCAAACCTGCTAATGGCCTAGAAAAAGAAGCACAGTGAAAGAGAAAACAGTGTTCCTTACCATTCCAGAGTGCTTCAGGGAATGCAAGTATTTTAGGTTAGGTTTTTAATAGTTTTGGCCTGGTATACTTCAGATTCAACACTGACAAGAGATCTTATGAATAGCAGCATTCACAATAGTTTCACTGTATAAGGAAAGACTATCCTCATTTTAAAGCCCAGATTTGAACATTGCTTGGCCTTAAGGCAAAGTTCTTAAGGACTTCATTGCTTGAGAACAAGCTCAATATTGAAAAAAGATGAAGCCAGAATAACAGATGCAAATTCAATGGAGAGAGCAGATTTTAGGAGACAATTAATAAGGGAAGGGCTTGACAGCACCATGCAGTATGTTGTTTTAAATAATGTGAAGGTGACCTTAAGATGCAGAAGATAGCAATTTCCAGTTGCTATTGAGCTAGAATTTTAGCCAAAGTTTTGCACAGTGTGGAGGATAACTGTTGTATTTACAATGAAGAAGAAAAGAAGTTGAAAGCTGCTTCTAACAGCAGCAGTAATTGTTGTTGACTAGCTGGTTTAAGAGATTATCTCAGGCCATTGGCATTCTGTAGAAACTTAAAACATTCTTGCAGAATTTGTTACCAAAATATGGTTTTAAATATTGTCTGAGACTATGTTTTGCCTTGAATTTATTTTTCTTTTAGTAGGGGTGGAATGAGTAGTAAAGATATGACATCATAAAATGTCTGTAAAGAGCTGCAGTAACATTTTTTCTTGAGCAAGTCTGTTACAAGTGAGTTTGTGTTACTACATCTCAATAAATGTACAGAAGTAGACGAATAGCTAAAGCATAGAAACATCCATTTATAAGCATGTACATAACAAAGTAGCTATTCCTCAATGCTGCTAATTTCCCAAGAATGATTTCCAAGATGAAAGCAGCTAAAGAGTGGATAAACTTCATTATTTGAGAAATTACTATTTTTTTCTTTGAAATGCTGACAATGCATGCTTTTTAGGATATTTTATGGCATACAATTCAGTCGAAATTATTGAATTATATGATCAGGTGCAGGGGTTTGCTTAGTACTATTTTTAAGAGAATGAGTTTTAGAATTAAATAACCAGTGCAGCCACAGAATTTATTGCTATTGTGTCTAGTATGATGTCAACAATAAATCAGAAAAATTAATAGAAGAAACATCTAGAAGAGCTTTAGAGGATGTAAATGCAACTTTAGTCTAAAGAAGTCCTAAAAATCTGAGGAAGCATTACCTGATCTTCTTATATTTTATTTTATAATGTACAGTATTAGTCAGATTCAAAGGCACACTGAATTACAGCTACTACAGCTAGAGCTTGATCCAGCATGACTGTTATAGAAGATGGAGTAACTTTGCTGCATTCTGATTATTGTAAGTATTTATTGCTAACATTCTAATGAATTGAAAAAAAGAAAAAAAAAAAAAAACCAAACCTAATTATTTCCAGAATTTCTATCTTTAATAACCTATAGTTCTCCAGGGCTTCTGGAGCCATGCTGATTTACACCATTTAATGATCTATCTCTCCCTGAGTAGGAGCACCATGGGCAGTGCAGGGTACTTCTATGCTATCTCAGTCCGTTTCTCTAATCCCCATTTAGCAACTTTAAATGTTTCTAGTTACTGTCTCTGTGTTACAGACATAGTATATCTTCATGTGTAAGAAAGCTGTATCAAAACTGGCATATGAAAGTGGTGAAGAAGAAACAATTCCATTTCAATAATCCAATAAAGCTTCCTAACATCATACGTTATGCAAATTAAATATACCATTCAATGATCTTCCTGGGGTTTAGACAGAGTTTAATTTCATTATTCTAGTCTTCACAAAGCAAATGTTTTGCCACTGCACATATGATACACTTTTTCTGCGAAACTAAATCAATGCAGCATTCAGACAACAGAGTGGCAATGTTAGTACTAGCTAAATTTGAGATCAAAACCAGAAACAAAAGGAAAGAAGTAGTAGGCTGCATGTATAGGATGTATATGTCTTGGATTGAGGTAATGAATGACAGATTATGATATTGACAGCCAAAAAAATTAATTTCAGATGGAAGTACTTCTAAAAGAAAAATTCTCTGGATTTGGAAAATGGGGAAAAGAAGAAAGAGAAAAAAAAGTAATCTGATAAAAGGAGAAGAAGAAAGATTAGTTTATGAAAACAGGTTAGAACTGATGATTGAGAATAGTAAAAAGGTTTTGTCTCTTCAGATATTTCTGCAAGCAAGTGAGCCTACAGGAAGGAAATCTGGAAACAGAAGGCCTAAGAATGAGTAAGGATATTAAATCTGAGGGTGGGAAGGAGGGGAAACCTACAGAGGGCAACAGATGATGTCATCAGTAATTCTTGACATTTTTGCAGGCCTTACTGAGATTCTTCAGTCATCCCTAGAATGGTCCTGAAAAGCAGGCCAAAGTTCTGTAGTTTATTAGGCTTCTATGCGGCAAAACTTTGGGAAGATACTGCAGATTTCCAAGAGTCCCACTTTCCTGAGCCCTCCAGAAGACCTGTCTGGAGCTTTCAATCCCTAACTATAAAATCTAAATCCAAGCCTTGTGACTTGTACAAGGCATTCAAGTTTCAAAGAACACAAAAATATTCACTTTTATAGCTGAGTATAACTGGAGATTTAACTTTTGAGTTAGAGTACAAAGCTGATGATTAAAATGTAGAAGCTCAAATTACAGAAAAAGATTGAGGACACAGTATGTTATCTTTCATAAATGCACTTAAAGACATTTAACACAAGAAGCTGGCATGCATTAAAGAGAACATAAGAGATAAACAATGGGAAAAAAAGGCATTCCTACCTCTATGACAAACAGTAACAGAAGAAGTGTTCAGAGGGGGTTCTTACTATTTTTATTTCTGATACAATAAAATAATTTCACAAGTAATATGTTCATGCAAATTCTTTCTTCTTTCATCCATGTGGTTGGTGCTGGTTTCAGGTATAAAGCTGACATTATAAACCTAACAATCTTTCACACATGATTATAAACACTACAAGCACAGAACAGCAGTTTAGGCAAGTTATATGACACATAAAAACAAAACAAAATAAGCACAGTTACAATTAATTAACTTGTTGTAGTAGATAGAGAATGTAACAACTTTTCACTGGTATTATTAACCTATTGGAATGTAACTAGATAAATTTTTCATTTGTCCTTAGAAAAATCAAAACTGAAAAACCCAGAAGAAACGCAGACTGATTTCTGAGACCTGCTATGGCAAAGTGTCAAAGAAGCGGACCTAATGTTCTAGAAACATTTCTGTAAGAACTTATGTTCTGAAGATACCTCTGAGGGGTAACCCAGGCTCTGTTTAGATTAAATCTGATTATGCTAGTAGCTGCATTCAGAATAATCCAGGTGCTTTTCTTTACAATTAAACCAGAAGACTGTTGCTTGTTAAAAATAAAACAAAAAAAAAAAAAAAACAACAAAGCACAAACAAAAAAAACCACACACACACACACACGAAAAAAAAAAAAGAGAAAACTGGTTGTACTTTAGAGGAAAAAAGAAACTGAAAAGGATATCCATTGATTCTAACAAACAGTGCCAGCTAGCTGTTCACATACATTTTAACTAGATATGAAGCCCTTATTCTTTGACCTGAAATTTCCTCTCTTGATCAAAGAACCTATTTTGCAATACCCGCAGCATTTACTTTCTCACAGATCTAAGATGTCTATTGCATCCTTTCAACCCCTATCTTCACATCTGTACTATTGGTAGGGAGTAAAAAATTTATTCTGAGATCAATTCGGGGTTTTCTTCAAGGGGTTACCTCTATAAACAAGGCATAGCATCAAAGCAAGATGAAAGCCAAAGGATGCAGTTATTTATGCAAGAAGGGGCTGGCCAACAGGCTAAAAAAAGAAAGAAAAAAGTTGTGGGAATTTAGAAGCATGGATAAATATAATTCTTGCTTAATTTTAAGCTCTTCTGCACCTCTTCAAGATTCTGTCAGGATAGCTGTAAATTCTCCAGTAATGAAGCAACTACCAAGAGAAAAAGAAGATAAAGTTCAGTACCAGTTTCTAAGAATCAACAAATGTTTCAGACTAGAAAAGCTGCTGGTCATCAGGGGCACTGGTGAGTTTCAAACATAGGATAAGATAGGCTAGGGATAAATGACTTCCTGATCTGCCAAATAGAGGTGTGGGTTTATTAAAGGAATGGTCATTAGCTTTAATTAGTTATGAAAGAAAATGTTTAATTTCTTTCCCTAGATAATGTCTTTTATAATCCTTCTGATTTTTGTGTATTAGAAGAAAAAATGCATTAGTTTGGGTTAAAATAGTCCACAGCCTAAGTTTATGAAAAGACAACATGGCTTATTTAGAGGAAATAAGATTTAGAGCAGCTTTGTAGGTGGGACTACCCAACACTTGACGAGTGTAACAGTAGCTTCTACTGTATAGTTAAATTTGCTTCCAGTTCACAAAAAGATTGCAAAGGTGATCATAGTGGAAGAAAAAAATGTGCTGTGATGCTACTATTGCAATTAATGAACTTGGATAACAGAGATTTTTTTTCATTATTATTATTTATGTTTAAAACTCCTTATTGAGCTGAATTATTAGCAGACACAGTGTTTATTTGAAAGGTGGTCTTTGATTTTTTTTTTTTTAATGCTTTCTGAACTATTCTATATTATATTATCATTCCTATACCGTGGACTATCACTTCATCGTATATCTGTCCACTGAATGCTTTTTCCACAATTTTTTAAGTTCTTTTAAATTCATTATTCATGTTAAAGCTATTAAAGTTATTAGAAAACCATGTGAAAGGCACAGATCTGTGCTCAGCAATACTGTCTAAAGCATGAGAAATTTTATATGGCAAAAATGTTTGCGGTGATTATATCCTGAAACAACTGAAACAAATGAAGACTCAAACTTTAAATGAAAGCTGTTATATTCTTTTACATTAATACCTTCTATATGTGCTCTACCTTCCATACAATTTTTGCTTTGTTTCTATTGCTGTGTAACTTCTAATTATCTAGGGAAATACTTACAGATGATTTAAAAGAATAACTGATTTTTTTTTTTTTTTTTTTTTTCAGTTCTTCATAGAGAGCTGGCAGGGGAGGAGGGAGATGCAAGGGTGGGAAGAATAGAAGGACATAACAGTGGTTCTAAAATAATACTTAGACCAGACCTGAAAAATTCTCTTAAAACAGTTCCAAATATCCCAGACATAATCCATAACCTCAGTACTGGTGAAAGAAAAAAAAATATTTTGCTTGTCTGTAATTTACCATAGGTATGCTGGTACAAAATTATACATGCCCGTGATAGTTAGATTGATAAATTTGAGGTCTGAATCCAAGATGTGAAGTTAGCCTTAGTCTTTCGTGCAACTGATTTGGTGGATAAGTTAGAAAATTCAGCATCCTTTTGAATCACTTAAATATAAATATTGCCTTATTTGGCATATTCTGTCCCTTCCTTAACAAAGCTGCAGATCCTCTTAAATGGGTTTATGTTGTGCTGTCAGAGCTCTAAATTGAAGAATATTGTCATGTTTTACATAGTGCTATGCATAAACCTTCAAACTAACATCGTATTCAAACAATCCATAAAAGATAGTGTTCTAAGTATTTCATTACCCTTTTAGCTCTTGAGTGACTAATCTGGCAAGAAATACTTGCCCTATGTGTCAGATAGAAAACTCTGTGGTTACTTCTTGCTTCAATTCCCCATCAGCAACCAAAAAGAGAGAACAGTACCACAATACTCCTTTGTTCTTAAGCTGCTGCTGCTGGTGCTGCTGCTGCTTGAATTATTCACATCTGTGAAGGAAACAGCAACAGAATAAACCAGTAAAAAGTATCAGTGCATTGAAAAATACTGATAATAAATTTTTGTTACTTGTCTTAACAAAAAATAAAGCATTAAGTATGTATCTAACTCTAAGAATATGAATAATCATATCCTTAAACTCACATTAAGTCATATTCATTTTTAGTTGCATACAAATGCATACCAGTTCCTTGGTAAAACTGGATTATGGTTTTACCTAATATAATCACCTAATTAGTGCCTTTCTCAGTCAGGTCCTGTCTACAGAACAATCCTCAGAGAAACAAAACACAGGAAAATCCACTTTCATTTTTTATAACAATTTATTTTTATTTTTTTTAAAGAATAAATGAAAAATAATTAGCCCAGAATTAACATATGGTGCTCTTTTCTGAAAGATAAAGTGACTGTGTTGATGTTGTGCAATCATGCTGTGATGTAAAAGGAAAACAGACTGTAGGCCATACTTCCAGGTTTGCCTTTTTTTCTAACAAACCCATCTTTTTCTGTCGAAGGAGTGTGACTGCTGTTAGAAAGAACTGACCTTTCAAGAGAATTTAAAGGTATTTTTATATTTGTAGTGTAATTTAATGAAAGTTTTCACTGAATTACAAGACAGTGGGAGAAGAATGGAGGAAAGAAATGTACATGGTATAAAACAAGACATGAAAGCATTGCACAAAATCTAAAGCTAAATCATGGACACTTCCCTCCTTATACTCTTGTGATAATTACATGATTGGCTTTATCTCATATTGAGGGCTTTCCTAGTCTTTCTTTTCCCTAAGGAAATAGCCAAACTTTTTTTTTTTTTTTTTTTTTTTTTTAATGCCTTGGGTGCTGTTAGGTTTCATAAAGAAGAATACTCCTGGATTTAACTGTTTAAATGTGTCAAATAACTTGCTGTTATTCACAAGGATTTGATATCTACTAAAAAAAACAAATGATGACCAGAAAATGAAAAGAATAAGAGTGAGAGACCTTTCCTAAAACATGCCTGTGGGTGCTAACTCTAGATTGAGAATTTTAAAACTAGGTGACCAAAAATCAATCTGGGCATTTAGCCCAGTATCTTACACTGTTTCTCTACCCATTGGATCCTGTTTTCCTTCACTTCCTAAAAACTAAAGTGCAGATGCAATCCAGAAAAGTTATCGCAACACTTTTCATATTTTGAAGGAATCCTACTGAAATTAAATAAGTCTGTAAGATTTTCGGCAAATGGAAAACTTCCTTCTTTCTTCTTCTGACATTCTAATGAAATCACTGGAGACAAACCTCTGCTCCTTATGTGAAATAATAAATTAACATTCCCCTATGCCCTCAGAGAACACAGAATCAGATAGATGAATGGTTTATTTCTAATAAGAAATGCCCAAGAGTTGTTTTGCCATGTTACTGAGCCTTGAACAGGGCAAATGGTACATATGTACTTATCTTCATGGTGAAACCAAAAGAGCTGCAGCTTAAATATTGTGCTGGGGGCTTCAGGCATTGTGTGTTTTCTGAGGAAGAAGAGGGAAGAGCTTCCATTATTGATAAGAAGGAAAAATCAGCTCTTTAAACTTGATCTTGCAATGGCAATTCATTGTTCTTTCCTTGTGTCCCTCAATCAACATCAACTGTTTTTTCTCAAAAAAGTGTTTTACAAGTGGAATAACTCAGACATGAGGAGATGAAACCCCAGATGTTCAGTGGCATCTAGCTACCAAACACCATTTAACAACTCCTGATCCCAGGCACCTAAAGATGCTCAACACGTGGAATAAAATTAACTGCTGAAGATAGTGCTGACCAGTCAGCAACAGAGGCAGCAGCAGAAGCAGACAGACAGTGTGCATGGGGAGTGTCCCAGCCTTCAGTGGTCCATGTGGCAGTTCTCAAGGTTGGCCTGACAGAAACCCTCTTTGTGAAATGGTCAGAAGCTTTCATCTTGCCTTTGTGATCCTGTTCAGTTGTTCACAGTAAAAAATTCCAGTTGCAATATTGCTACGAAGGTCAGTAGTTTGTTGTGGCCATCAGACGGCAAATTTCTGTGCTGTTCTGTAATGACATCTGCACCTGGAGCAGTTGTTAAAACGAGGACCTAAAGTTTTAGCTGTCTTAAATTAAAGGCAGAAACATCTGCTAAAGGCACAGGTTGACTGCTCTCTGGGCTGAGCCCAGCAGAAGGAGAGGTTTCTGTGTTTTTTATTTGATTCTGACCAGTTTCACTGAAGTAAGTGACAATAGCTACTACAGACTTGAAGAAGCAAGATCATAGGCAAAAAATGAAGAAACTAAATATTAGAAGAAAACACTTAATCCTTAAACAGCATTGGGAATACATATAACACTATTTTTTTCCCCAGATCTTGCATTCTGGACAGTTTTTTCATTGCCTTCACTCCCTACCCCTTTTCCTCCCCCCGAATTTATTGAGCTGCAGTACAGCCTGGAACTCTAAGCAAGAATTGTCACTTTAAAAAGAGACTTGATTTATCAGGAGGGTTTTGCATTCTGCACAGAATATCTGATGAGATGATTTATTTTTTTTTTTTTACTATGTCTTACAGATTATTATAAGAAACCATTAGAAAACACAAAGAAAACTTCCAAAGGAAAAACTATCAGATCTCTTGAAATATTTTGCTGCAAATTGAAGGAAGAAGCAGCTGTTAGCGCCCTCAGCAAGTTTGCCAATGACACCAAGCTGTGTGGTTCGGTTGATATGTTGGAGGGAAAGAATGCCATCCAGAGGGACCTTGACACGCTTGTGAGGTGGGCTGATGCCAACCTAATGAAGTTTAACCACGCTGAGTGCAAAGTCCTACACCTGGGTTGGAGCAATGCCAGGCACAGCTACAGGTTGGGCGGGGAGGAGATTGAGAGCAGCCCTGAAGAGAAGGACTTGGGGGTGTGGGTTGATGAAAAAATGAACATGAGGCAGCAGTGTGCGCTTGCAGCCCAGAAAGCCAGCCGTATCCTGGGTTGCATCAAAAGGAGTGTGACCAGCAGGTCGAGGAAGGTGATCCTGCCCCTTTACTCAGCTCTCGTGAGACCTCACTTGGAGTATTGTGTGCAGTTCTGGTGTCCTCAACATAAAAAGGACATGGAAGTGTTAGAACAGGTCCAGAGGAGGGCCACGAGGATGATCAGGGGACTGGAGCACCTCCCATATGAAGATAGGCTGAAAAAATTGGGGCTGTTCAGCCTGGAGAAGAGAAGGCTGCATGGAGACCTCATAACAGCCTTCCAATGCCTGAAGGGGGCCTATAGGGATGCTGGGGAGGGACTCTTCATTAGGGACTGTGGTGAGAGGACAAGGGGTAATGGCTTTAAACTTAAACAGGGGAAGTTTAAATTGGATATGAGGAAGAAATTGTTTACTGTAAGGGTGGTGAGGCCCTGGAATGGGTTGCCCAGGGAAGTTGTGAATGCTTCATCCCTGGCGGTGTTCAAGGTGGGGTTGGACATAGCTTTGGATGGCATGGTTTAGTGGGAGGTGTCCCTGCCCATGGCAGGGGGTTTGGAACTCGATGATCTTAAGGTCCTTTCCAACCCTCACTATTCTATGATTCTATGATTCTATGTATCTTAATTATATATATCAATTAACAACATGGAAGTTGTTAATCTTTGAAACCATTTTACCATTCAAATATACTATGTTTTAAACTACTTAAGAGTAAAAGCAAAACAAACACTCAAACAAAAAATTTTAAAAAGAGCCCAATAGACAAAATAAAACCCAGTACTAAAACCCCCTCATGAATGTATTTTGAAATCACTGGAAAGTTGGATACATAGCAAATGCACTAAACTGTTTTATCCTTCATCCAGTTTATTGTTTGAAGTGTGAGAAAACTGCTAAATGTATCCTTTTAAATACTCAATTGCAATCAAAACAGCTTAAATTAATTCTTTTGAAAAGGAAGATTTGTGTTGTTGTTGTGGAAGAAGCAGAACAAAAAATATTTGCACTGCCAAGGACAAAATGCTTACAGTTTATATTGGACAAAATCATAAAATATGTAATAAATACTTAGAGTGTGTTCCAATTTCTTGCTATACAGATTTTTGTGACAAATACAGTGCACTCTAAGTCAAAAATATGTGAAACAGAATCCAGTTTTTATGAAGTCATCTCAGCTTTAATTGACTGAACTTTAAAGTACAAGTAATTTTGAAATCAAAAATATTTTGAATTTTTTAATGTTAAACCCAGTTTAATTTTAGAGCTTAATGCAAGTGTAGTATCTGAAAATCAAGTATTACATTCTCATTGCAATTCATGTATATGCTAGTGGAAGCAAAATGTAAATCTTTAGCTCTCCTTTGATGCTGCATAACTTTTGCACTGTTTAGTACCCATGCAACATTAATGAAGTAGTGATAATAAATAATGTTCAGTCCATTTTTTCATTCCATTAAACCACTGTTAATTTTCAAGACTATATTTTTTATCCATTTTACAATGAATTAATGTTGTTCCTGTGCATGAGCAGAGGAAAAAACTGCATCTGTTAACATTCTCTCCAAATTCTCCTGCCAGATGCACTAGTGCAATTATTTTACCAGATAGCCATCTGACACTATAGTAATTTTTTTTCTAAGAAGAATATTAATTATAGTCTCTTCTGATGTGCACCTTTACATGAGATCGTGCTCATATCAAGATGTGTTTACGTAATATAATGAAAGAAACAGTTTAAAGAAATTTTGAAATGAAGATATTTTGCCCTTCTGCAAGAAAGGAATGTGAAAAATACAGGGAAGATTGCAATCTTAATCAGGGTTTACCTTCCCCCTGTAAGAGGTTCCAGTGAAATCGGTGGACATGCTGACATGAGTACTGTAGGCTCCCTGCACTTCATTTTCATTTGCCAGCAAGACTTGACAAATACCATTCTGTACTCAGTAGAAGCCCACCGCTTTCTGTGAGAAGAGTGAGTACAGACTGTGGCTGCTGAGCGGAAGAAATTACATTTTGGTGTGAGGTGTCTCTTGCTTTTTGGTATTTTGGAAGGCATCTGATGAATTTTACTCTTTCCTTTGTGAGGGGAGAAACCTGGGTCCAAGTTAGTGACAAGGATAGCAACAATCCATTTTCAGCCCCATGGGCATTATTTTCACCTACATTCCCCTCTCTTCATCCTCTGATTATAAGTACTCCTTTAGATATTAGACTCGAACACCAAAGAGAAGACTGTGGCCTACTAGAAGCACAGACAGTTTGCAAAGTTCTGCTCTCAGAAGCTGTCATTTTTCAGGGTAAAAGAAGAAAGTAGTTCCTTGAGGCTAGCAATCACTCTTCACATGCAAATTTCAGGCAGCAAGCCAACCATAGTTCCGAATCCTTTAATAAGGTGCTCAGCATGGCTCCAGAAGCTTCACAGTCAAGGGCAAGCAGGCTGCCATTTTAGGAGATGTTTTGAATTTGTTTTCTTCACACCTAAAGATTGATATGATGAAGATGAAAAGCTGGGCCATAAAAAACACACTTTTGGAAACCTTCACACAAGGAATCAGACATTGACTGCTACTGTGTTAGAATCAGTCTCTTTGTTACACCGTCAAACCTCTGAAATATCTCATTTATTTACAGAATTATCCTGAGGTTTAACTGTGATGACATAACATAATATAATAGCTGTTAGGGAATTCCTGAGGGCCAGCTTGAGACTTCAGGCACTGCCTAGGACAAAAGGATGAGCCAAAGCTGAATAAACCACTGAATAACTTACGGAGGCATCGTTTCCTAAAGAAAAATAATTCTTCTGCCGCAGCTTCCTTTTCTCAATGGGTTTGTGAGATGCAGTTTGCATATATGGCATACACTGCTGCTGCCTTTCTCTCACTTCACTCTGAGCAGTTAGGGGTCAGCAGAAGGATGGTTTTGCTTGTTTCCTTGCAGTACTCTAGTGAAAGATAAAAGAGCTGCAGCAGAGCCAGTACTCTTCTTGCATTTCTGGATCACTCATTGTAGCATGAGCAAATGGGTCAGCAGGGCACTGATTTCCTTTCCACTCTCAGAAGGACTCATATGTCAGGCAGTACTGCGGCTCATGGGGAGCAGTTTCAATGAAAGAAAAAAAGGGAAAGCCAGGAAATACCACCAACACTTTTACTAATCCTAGGTTAATATGTCACATCAATTATTGATGGCACTACCAAGAAATACTATGAAACCGATTACATATTTACGGTCTGATATAAATAGGATCCACTGAATAAATAACAGTCTGGGCTGTAAAGTCTCCTTCAGACACAAGTCATACATAACAATAGCTAGCCCTGCAGGTCCTTTCTATCTTTAACAGCAGAAAGATTTTGCAATGCAGTGACTTGCTACAGAACTTTGAAATCCACGTTTATTGTCATTTCTGTAACAATATTGTTTCATTACCTTTATTCAAGGGAGTCATGGATGCTTAGCGTTAAGAAGCATGTTGACACATTTCACTAAAGACAAGTGCAGGATGAGGATTTTTTGAAAGAATATCTGTTTGTCTAGATTCATATTTTTGAAGACTTGGTTGCTGAAAAGTGGATAGTTTTTAGTAATATGGACTGCTGGTTCTGTTGCTAGTTGCTCATTACAAACTGACAATATGTTGAAGAGGTTGTAGTCAACATTAGGGCCATGAGACACGTGAAATGAGCATGTACACACCCTGCTGTCTTGGGATACCAAGCAACAGATTGTAATTTTGGGAAATACTATGATAAAGACAGTATTCATAATGAAGTAGGGCAGAGATCTACAGCTTGGAGTCTAATAATTTCATTTAAGTTCTGCCTAGCCACACAGCAGGAGTCTCGTTTGTTGTAGCTGGGCAAATTTACGTAGCATCCAGAAATATCACAGCAATTTTTTGAAGTCTGAGTTGCATTTAAATGCCTTCACTGAATGTCATTAATTATCCTTCCCCATCATGTCAGTTACACAAAAAGATCTATTTCTATGTGAGTCTTAACAAATATGAGAAAAAGTGTCAAGAGCTAGCAGTTTTACAGCACCTTTTTTTCACAAAGGCTATCCATATTTTTCATGCTCTCAATTGGTCAGGTTTCAGATCACCACCCCAAAAAATTGGTATGTCCATATAAATCTGTCTTTTACTTTAGCAAACTCTACTGCCCCCAAATTTAAAAAATAAAAATAAAAATTTAAAAAAAAAAAAAGAGATAAACAGATGAAGAAAGGAATGGGACACTTATTCTTTAGATGTTTTCACTGAAGAAGAACAATTTCAAAATTACCACCTGCCAAAGGGAAATAAATAAAGGCAGTATCCTGAATTACTGAAACACAGGACAGGAAAGTTATTGTACTTTCATGAAAGGTCCTTTACGTTATAATGAAAATATTGGTCTATACCATAATTATTTAAACAGAAAGAAATCTGGTAAATTTTTGACAAATGCATATATGCATTCAAATTTATATATTCCATAAAGATGGCCATGCTTTTTAATTTTTAATTAATCTGCAATTGAAGTAGAGCTTCTGAAGTATCTATAACAATTATATTGTTTTGCTAATATTTCAAAATGCATTGGTTCTGTATTTTTATTGATAGGTTTGGAACTTTTAATTATTAATTTTATTTTTAATTAGTTCTTTTGTCCCATAAGTAGTAAAATCATTTGTGACTAAGCGGATTGTATAATTTTACAGTGATATTGCTGTGTAGCATAGGGTTAAAATGAGTTGGGTTTTACTTCATAGTATAATTTTAACCTTAATTCAAATTATTTGACCCAGTTACATTAAAAAAAATCTCACAATATGAATGTACGTAATTTCTGCAAATAACTTCAGTAGTATCTCTGTTAGTACTTCAGAAAAAAACAAAGAAAATATGTTTAAATGCTGCAAACTAACAAGTATAATGCAGAATAAGAATAGTGAAGGATATTTTGTGAATAATTTAACTAAGATTGTGTTAGGCACTGCATGAGCACAAGACAATAGAAAGCCTGCAGTGTGCAGCGTATTTCACAGCAACCACACTTTGCCTGTACCTAGACTGTCAGCAGGAGCCGGAGCGTGCCCATCCCTCCATACACCCCAGGGAGACTATAAGGTGCATGGGTAGGAGCTGAGCAGCAAAAAAGGCTAGCAGCAGCATTGTGGGGTGTTTGCAGGGAGGCATTTACCTGTCACCAGACTGCATCCAGGGTTAGTGCCTGTGTACCAACATTGAGACACTTTATCTACCTGCTTGGAAGTGCACTCTGATTTTTCAGAAAGCTACACACATTTTTAATTAATTTCTGCATCAAAGTCTGAAAGAAATATTATGGGACAACTCAGCTTTTCAAGTTGAATATGCACCTTTTTCTTTTCCTCCAGCCGTAGGCCCTGAACAGATAAAACAAACCACTGGAGAGGGACAGTGCAAGTGACAGCTCCACTGCAGAAGAAAGATCCGTGCCAACGGAACAAAACAATAAAGAAGCAACAAACTCCCCACTACGTGAGCCCCAGTCATGTCTCTTAAAGGCAAGACTGCCTACCCTCTCTTCAGTGCACCTAGCTGACACTAGCAGTGTTTCTCTTCCTGAGATTCTGAAATCAAGATGAATCTGTACAGAAATTTGTTGTTACATTTGTCCAGCCCTAACCAACATTAGGATCAATCCTGATTTCTTTCTCAATGACCCAGAGATTATTTTCTATGAGCAAAGCTGACTAGTAAGCATATTTCCTGGGGAAAAAAAAAAAAAAAAAAAAAGAAGTCTTACACACAATTTCCTTTAATAAGTGTGTATGTAACTAGCATCAAAAAAAAAAAAAAATCCCATTCATCTATGTATGCAGTAAATAGAATCATAGAATCATTTAGTTGGAAAATATTCTTAAGATCACTGAGTCCAACAGTTAACTTAGCACTGCCAATTCCGCAAATAAACCATGTCCATAAGCGCCATATCTGCATATCTTTTTAATACTTCCAGGGATGGGACTCAACCACTTCCCTGGGCACCCTGTTCTAGTGCTTGACAGCCCTTTTGGTGGAGTTTTTTTTTCCTAATGACTAATCTAAACTTCCCCTGGTGCAACTTGGTGCAGTTTCCTCTTGTCCTATCTTCTTTTGTTACTTGGGTAAACAGACCAACACTCACCTGCTCCACCCCCCTTTGAGGCAGTTGTAGAAAGCAGCAGGGTCTACCTTCAGCCTCATTTTCTCCAGGCTAAATAACCCCAGTTCCCTCAGACATATGTTTTTAGTTTCTGTATCCATCAGTTTTACAGGATTAGTCCTGCATCATCATTTTACTTACAGCTTTTACGTTACCTTTTACATTACAAATACTGCATTAGCATTTACATTCAGAATGGTATGTTAACACAGTTTCTGCATAGCTCTTGCTTGGTTCAGTGAGCAGTATGGAAGCACCGACTAGGCAAAACACAGAACTTTTTTTTTCATTATTCTGTGCAAAGAGTTAACATTTGTTTTGCTGCATGAATTATTTAATACAGTTTCAAAGAAACAAAGGACCTTGATTTTGGCAGTATTAATTTTAACCGAAGAATATATCAAAAGCACTCCATCCGACATCAGAAAAAAAAAAAAAAATAAAAATCAGCTACTATGGCTCCCTGAAACCAAACAAGAACTGCCCTTATTTTAAAGTTGCATTCAGTGTCATACCAAGTGGATGTACTAATAGTACAAGCCACAAATTGATTTAGGAGAGAAACTACATTACAGCTTGTAATTTCCTACCGCTTTGGAGTCAATCTTTAAAACCTATGCCCAAACCAGCATTTTTGTCAATGTTCCTTGATTTGCACATGACCTTTAATATTGCTGTGCTGGTCTCCCAAGGTCAAGTTTTCAAAGAAACAGGCATCTAAAGTTTGATTTCTAAATCTATATTTATGTCCCCAAATTGACAGTTTGATTTTACAAAACCCTTGACCATTAAGCAGTTCCCATTGATTTAATAATCACAGAATCACAGAATAGTAAGGGCTGGAAAGGACCTCAAGATCATCAAGTTCCAACCCCCCCGCCATGGGCAGGGACACCTCCCACTAAACCATGCCATCCAAGGCTATGTCCAACCCCACCTTGAACGCCGCCAGGGATGAAGCATTCACAACTTCCCTGGGCAACCCATTCCAGGGCCCCACCACCCTCACAGTAAAGAATTTCTTCCTCAGATCCAATCTAAACCTCCCCTGTTTAAGTTTAAACCCATTACCCCTTGTCCTCTCACCACAGTCCCTCATGAAGAGTCCCTCCCCAGCATCCCTATAGGCCCCCTTCATGTATTGGAAGGCTGCTATGAGGTCTCCACACAGCCTTCTCTTCTCCAGGCTGAACAGCCCCAACTTTCTCAGCCTATCTTCATACGAGAGGTGCTCCAGTCCCCTGATCATTTTCGTGGCCCTCCTCTGCACTTGTTCTAACACTTCCATGTCCTTTTTATGTTGAGGACACCAGAACTGCACGCAATACTCCAAGGGAGGTCTCACGAGAGCAGAGTAGAGAGGCAGGATCACCTCCCTCGACCTGCTGGTCACACTCCTTTTGATGCAGCCCAGAATACGGTTGGCCTTCTGGGCTGCAAGCGCACACTGCTGCCTCATGTTCATTTTTTCATCAACCCACACCCCCAAGTCCTTCTCTGCAGGGCTGCTCTCAATCTCCTCCCCGCCCAACCTGTAGCTGTGCCTGGCATTGCTCCGACCCAGGTGGAGGACTTTGCATTTAGCATGGTTGAACTTCATCAGGTTGGCATCAGCCCACCTCACAAGCGTGTCAAGGTCCCTCTGGATGGCATTCCTTCCCTCCAATGTATCAACCAAACCACACAGCTTGGTGTCATCTGCAAACTTGCTGAGGGCGCACTCAATCCCACTGTCCATGTCACCCACCAAGATGTTGAACAAGACCGGTCCCAACACCGATCCCTGGGGGACACCACTCGTTACCGGTCTCCAGCTGGACACTGAGCCACTGAGCACTACTCTTTGCGTGCGGCCATCCAGCCAGTTCTTTATCCACCGAGTGGTCCACCTATCAAATTGATGTCTCTCCAACTTAGAGAGAAGGATGTTGTGTTAGACAGTGTCAAAGGCTTTACACAAGTCCAGGTAGATGACATCAACTGCTCTACCCCTGTGCAAGAACAGTACTCCTAGGTGCCTAGGCACCTAGATACCTTGCAGCATCAGGGTTCTGCTGGATCTGGTAATGGTGTATCATGGTGATCAGTTATTTTGAGCTGTCATTGCACAGTGTAAGTGATATTTAATCGTTACTGTACATCAGCATGTTGCCTAATTCTGTGATTTCAGATACAACCAGCAATATTGCTGAACTGATCTCTATTTCCACAATAATGAATCTGGAGTAAATTTATTTGACATTTCAGAAATCAGATCACATAGGTAATGCTTTTTGTAAAGGTTACAAAAACTTCCATCATAAAAACTCACTGACAACTGAGCTGCGCAGCTGTTGAAAGGCAGAACAGTCTCCGAAACAAAACCTGAAGTTCACCACCAAATACACATTTCTGTAGGGGCTGGTATCAAGGATATAAATGGAAAATCAACACAGGAATGAAGTTTGGTATGATAGAATAGTAGAAGAGTTTTTCTAATCTTCTATAAATTATGTGAGCTGTTTTAAGACATAGCTACAGCTACAGGTTGGGCGGAGGAGTGATTCAGAACAGCCTTGTGGAGAAGGACTTGGGGGTGTTTGTCAGTGAGAAACTGAACATGAGCTGGCTTCAGTTTGTGCTTGCAGACCAGAAAGCCAACCTTGTCCTGGGCTGCATCAAAAGGAGCATGACCAGCAGGTCGAGGGAAGCGATCCTGCCCCTCTACTCTGCTCTTGTGAGACCTCACTTGGAGTATTGTGAGCAGTTCTTGTGTCCTCAACATAAGGAGGACATGGAACTGTTGGAGCAAGTGCAGAGGAGGCCGCAAGGATGATAAGGGGGCTAGAGCACCTCCTGTATAAAGGCAGGTTGAGAAAGTTGGGGCTATTCAACCTGGAGAAGAGAAGGCTACATGGAGACCTCATAGCAGTCTTCCAATATCTGAAGGGGGCCTATAAGGATGCTGGAGAGGGACTCTTGATTAAGGACTGTATCGACAGGGTAATGGGTTTAAGCAGAAAGAGAGGAATTTCAGGTTAGATGTAAGGAAGGTGCTCTTTACTGTGAGGGTGTGAGGCACTGGAACGGGTTGCCCAAAGAAGTGACAAATTCTCCATTCTTGATGGTGTTCAAGGCCTGATTGGGCAGAAGCCCTGGACAACATGATCTTAAGGTCCTTTCCAACCCTAACTATTCTATGATTCTATGATTCTATGACATAGTCTAGTGTGAGATGTCCCTGCCCATGGCAGGGGCTTTAAAACTAGATAATCTTAATGTCCTTTTCAACTATAATCATTCCACAATTCTATGATTCTACAGTAAAGCTTTGGGAAGAATTGAATAAAAGAGAATGAATTAACTATGTAGAGGAAAATATTTAATATATTCAATATTTTTATGTACACACAAACATAATATTTATTTATATAAAAACATACACATACACAGATATATATAAATATATCTTTACGCCAGTACTTATCTGAAGATACAAATATACGTAGAGAACAGACATAGATGCCAAGCACACTGAAAAGAAAGCTGCTGCTTAAAGCATATAATACTATGTTGAAAAAAAAAGCTAACCCAGTCTGAAGACTGGGTCCAAAGTGGTTTGGGTGATGCTTGAAAACAGGAGAGAAATTAGGAGTAGAGGAAGCGTACAGCCAAGACTCTGTATGAGACTGATAGCCTCCCCTCTTCCCTGCTGGGATCATCCCTTGCAGTTAGGGTGAAGCATGGCCACTAACAGACTCACAAACCTATTATATTGCAGCTTGCAGAAGTGAGCAGCACATCCTTCTGTCAATAAAGCAATTTATTACACTTGTTTCATGTTCTTCATCCTGTCTACTTAGACTCACCATCTTCTTCACATAATTCTGAAAAAAGTATAGTAATTTATAGCTGTCACTGCTGTACCTGCTTAGCAACATAGCAAAATCAGAGCAACTTTTTCTGGTCTGTGTTGAACTATCAATTTAAAAGCTATATCCAACATCTTTTAATGACTTTTTATTTCATATTGAAAGTATTTTTGCACTTCAACTGCTTACATGACTGCCAGTAGAAAATGTTAGTGTACCTCTTCAAGTGTCAAGAATAAGTCAAAGCAATTTGAAAAGTTATGAAATCACAGTCACGGTTGGTTGGAAGGGATATTTAAAGGTCATCTGTCCAAATCCCCTGTCATGGTCAGAGACATCTTTCACTGAAGCAAAGCCCAGTCTAACCTGACTTCTAACCTGACTTTAAACACTTCCAGGAGTGAGACATCCACAATTTCTCTGGGCAACCTGTTGCAGTGTCTCATCACCCTTTTATCTTTCTTATACCTGATCTAAATCTACCCTCTCTAAGTTTAAAATCATTGTCCCTTTTCCTTTCGCTACAGGACCTGGTAACATGTCTCCCTCCAGCTTGAGACTATCACAAAATTTCATCTTGTGAAATAATTTTGCTGGAAGCAAGGTGGGGCTCTTCTTAATATGGTTCATTGGTTCTGGTTTAAGCAGAAGAAATTGCCACAAAGTTTTTGGATTCAATACTCTGATTACCTTACATATACCTCCTCAAAATGTCTGTTGCACACCATAAGAGAGACTTCAGATAATAATTTGCAAGATTGTGAGGAAAATGTAAAGTCATGAGTTGTCTTGGATTTTAGGGATTTTTAGGAGCCTACAAAAGCATAAGACTCCTGAACGCCCAGTATTACAAAATTTCATCCTTAACATGGTTCTATAATGCTTGATCTTAGTCCAAATTGGTCCTAATTTAAAAACATTTTTTTTTTGTTTGTATTTTTCTGGGCTTGCATTTAAATTTTTTTACATAGAATGCCTTCTTCAATACCAAGTCACACTTGGGGGTTTGCAAAACTAGGTCAGTGTGGGGGTTGTGAGCAGAAGGAAACCTACCCAGACAGGTATTTACAAAACTTCCACAGCCATGGCTCAGATCTCTATTTCCTATTGAAAGGTTACCAACTTTTTTTTCAAGGAACAAGACAATCTTTGAGACTTTGATCTTGCTCCATCCTTTGAGGACATGAAGACAAGGCAACTTCTTAAATAATGCAACTTGTGCAATCTCCCAGGCAAATGGCAAATTAATCAGTCTCTGAATTCTTGGTTTTTTTGAAGACTTGTGCATTTTTAAAGAAGATGGAGTAATTGTTTAGTGACTTGGTACCATTGATTTTCATTATGGATGGTGTTGACTGGGTCTGTTTCAGGTCATGCAGGAGAGATAGCCTTTGCATAGCTAAATAAAATGGGGAAAGTACCACTTCTTATTCCATATTCACAAGGAAAGCTCCAGTCCTTGAAGTAAGTTTTCTATGACCTTTTTGTTCAAGCAACTTCTCCTTCTTAGCCATTTGAATAAATGAGAGAAATGCAATGCTGCATAGGCATGAGATAGAGGTCTGAATTTGAAAAGCCAATAGCTTCCTAGTTAAGAAGCATTGATCAGAAGAAAAAGTTTAAGACAATAAAGAAATGTCCCCATTTGTTAAACTTATGTAATATTATTTGATCTCTCTGTTAAAAAGAACTGGCATTGAAATGAAAAGGTTCAGTGGAAAGAAATGCACTTATTTTAAGGTGCGTGGTAGTTTGCAAGTTCTTAAAAATTCTTGGTAGTTATATTGGGCAGAATATTGAAATGCCATAATAAACATATCATATTTAATTGAGATATAGATTTAACCTGCTAGTTTTTAGGTCTTTATGTGGTTATAATTTTTACATTTTCAGTAGTGCCACAGAATTATTATTAAATTATACTAAAATGCTTCTTCCCTCTATGCCTGAGCATTGAAAACATATTTCAGTGTATTCAGTTTAGTATCAGTTCAGATTTAGCTTTCAAGTTAGGCTTTTTTCAACTTTTTATTTTGTGTGCTGGGCTTTTTACTTACTTTCTTCTGCTCTTCTTCTTTTTGGGTTTTCACCCCACTTTCTCTTGTCTAATTTTTGTCTGTCCTTGCCATCTAAACTTCTGTTCTCAAAGAACTCATTCATTCCAATCTCACAGAAATGAAATCTATAATTTCAGTGTTTTACAATAGCTGCAAAGTTTTAAAAGAAATCATACACTTGTCATATTCTGGTGACTCAGTGAATTCCTCCAGAGGAAAATGTGACTTCTAAAGATTCGCTGGGTGGGGGTTCTTTTTAGGTATCTACCACAGCAAATTCCCTCTCATAATGATAACTGCATGATCAGAGCTGTTGTGCAGTTCAGCAGACATAAAGAAATGCAGTTTTTCTAGAATTAGGGGTCTTTGAAAATAGGACGCTTCAATCTGAGTGATAATTTATTTGTAAATATAGTAATCAGAAGCCATTGTTATTTACTCAACTTGTTTCCATAAATATGTCAAGTAAAATCTTATCAAAAACATTCCTAGAGAAAGGCAAAGGAACATTTTTATAATAGTTTGAGCTTTTTAGGATAGCTGACAGGTAAATTGAGACTACAAAGGGGTTTGATTCATTGATCAAGCATTCATCCCAAAGAGGCAAATATGAAAATCTTTAGAAAGCCATTAAACATCTCTTATACTTCCTGTGTTTGCTTTGGGATGCATAATAATCACTTTTCATTCCATCAGTCAGGTCACAGGACAGGGCAACTGAGGAAGCTAATGATCATGGGGTCCATGAAGAAAACACTGGTGCATTTGCAGTTAAAAGTTAAATGGATTACCTTTAAAAGAAAAGAATATTTGATTCTAAATATCACTCTGGTTTAGGGCAGCAGTCATCTATTTCAAAGGGAGAGAAAAGGGCAGTGTCTGAGACCCTCCTCATGCTATTTCCACAGCTGTAAACTCCAGTGGGTATGCATCTTATTATTTGCTCTATGGGGCTACAAATGAATATTGAAATTCCTTGAGCTATAGCTTTAGGTGATACACAGCAGTGAAAACTACAGTTTACCCCAGTGCAAAAAGAACTCAGCTGGAGAGGTATCTGAAAATTGGCACTACATCTTCCTCTGATACACAGCAAAGAACATTTGAATTTTTCCACTTCAAATAATCAGTGAGTACTCTGTTGACATTTGTTAACTATCAGTGATGTTGTAGCAGCTCTTGTTAATTATGTCTGTATCGTAGAATCATGGAATCATAGAATAGTTAGGGTTGGAAAGGACCTTAAGATCAAGAAAACTAGATGCTTGTGTCTGGGGGTGAGGAGAAGGAAGAGGGAAAAGCTATACGCAAATTGCATATAGCTGGAGAGCAGCCCCATGGAAAGAGATCTGGGGGGTTTGGTTGAAGGCAACTTGAAAATGAATCATCGGTGTGGCCCAGCAGCCTAAAGGGCCAATCATGTCCTGGGGTGCATCGAAACACAGAACAGCTAGCGAGACAAAGAAGATGATTGTTCCACTCTTCACTGCCCTGGGTCAGCCCCACCTTGAGTTCTGTGTGCAGTTTGGGGCATCTCGATAGAAGAAGGACATCAGACCATTAGGCTGTGCCCAGAGGAGGGTGACCAAGATGGTGAAAGACCTCAAGGATAAGGCTTCTGAGGAGTGACTGAGGTCACTTTGTTCATATTGGAGAAAAGAGAGCTGAGGGGTGACCCCATCACAGTCTACAGCTTCCTCATGGGGAACAGCAGAGGTGGAGCTGCTAATTTTCTCTCTCTAGTGATCAGTGATAGAACATGGGGAAATGAAATGAAGCTGTGTCAGGGGAGGTTCAGATGGGACATTAGGAAAAGGTTCTTCACTGAGATGGTAGTCAGTCACCGGAACAGGCTGCCCAGGGAAGAGATCATAGCCTGTCAAGAGTTCAAGGAGCATCTGGAAGACACTTTTAGTCATACTGTTATTTTTAGGTAGTCCTGGGAGGAGGAGGGAGTTGGACTCAATGGTACTTTTGGGTCTTTTCCAGCTGGGGATGTTCTATAATTCTAAATTTTACAAAACCATAAGAAGCCTACAGAAAATGTTATCTTTCTTAGTAGACACTTTGAAACAACTTACACAATGTAGATAGAAGAGAGTATGATACAAAACTTTTCAGTTGCTTGACTAAACACGGCAGTGCTGAAAATCTGAATTGCAGCACATGTCAACAGAATTCAGTTGCCACTGCTGTCACTTTTCTGTGCATGTAAGCATGACTTTCTCCACCAAAGATGAACACATGGCACAAATATAACACCCATCAAAGAACTGGTACTACTACTCAAAGTACTTTCCCATTACAGAGTAAGACAACAAAATCAAAACCCATGGTAAACTGAGAAAAAGTCAAGAGATAAGGCACAAAGCTTATTGTGGTATAAATGGTCAAGTAACTGAAAACTTTTCTAAAAAATAGCAACAAAAATAGAAGTACAACATAATAATCTGTTCTGAGCCACCACTGTAAAACCATTAAAGCATGTGATGACTGAAAAAGCAAAACTTCTTTGCAAGTACCTAAGGCAAAGAAAAAAAGAAATCTTTTAAATTAAGATGCCCAAATGAAAAGTTCTCATGAATGTGAAACAGTCCCTTTATGACATATTTTTTAGCTAACTTTAAACAATATTTCATGCAGTCAATTTCTCCTAATTGTATCCGGAGTGCACCACACTCATGCAAGTATTAAATAAGCTGCAAGATAAAAACTAGTTTATTCTATTACAAAGCAAGATTCATAGCGTCTGGTCCCAGTAAGCTGCTTCCACAAACTGCTAGCAAATTGATTCTTTATATAAATTAATTTAGGCCTGTCATAAATAGTTTTTAAAAATCATCCTGACATCACTTAAAAATAAACCTCAAATGTTAGCTCATTGTCATATGCATTATTCTCTCTTATCAGCCAGCAAGAATTGAACAATATTACCAAAATGGAAACATTATTTCCAAATAGGATTTTTCATTTGCATTGAAGACTTTAGAAGTGGAATCTTAATGAACATATTTGCAATTGTCAATTATCAGTGAACAAAGTGTGATCATTAAAAGCAATAAGCCATAATTAGGTTTCATTGGATTTATCGTTAATAGACAAAGATGGTTTGGGAAGCACTTACAAGATACAAAGCCTGTGCACATGCGGGATGTAAGAGACTAGGTAAGCTATTTTGCCTTATTTAATATTATTTTTTTTTAAGATTATGATGCATGTGGAAAAATTATAGCTTTGCAGTTCTGAAAGGTAAAGGCAAGGCATTTTCTGCTCTTCTTTTTGCTTTAAGGAAGTTATAATCAGGAGATAGAGAAAATACTATCTGCTTCCAGCCATGAGGCAATGTCTAATTAAATAAACTCAATATTTTATCACAAAAGCAGTTAGGGAATTTTCCTAAATACATAGATTTTGCAAAAAAAAAAAAAAAAATCCACTTGAAATCGTGTCCTGGACAAAATTTTGCAAATACAATGCAGTTTAATGAAGATCTGCATGGCTATGGATGCAGTTTCAATGAATGGGAAAAGAATTGCCTAACAATCCCCTTTTGAATTCCCTGTTTCTGACGTGTCTTCTCAATATAAAAGCTTTTCTAATGTGTGATAAATGAGGTGAAAATGCTAAGCAACCATGAACAACTTATGAATAGACAGTTATAGGAAGAAAAGCAGTAGATTAATGCAGATATTTGTATTTGCAGGCATGGATATCCATGAATATAGTGAAGTTATTTAATCTGTAAGGTAGTGTCCCTGTATATAATAAAAAAAAAATATATGCTCTAATTGCATTTTTACGTATGCTGAAAGAAAACAAAATGTCAGTTAGCAATGGAAACCATCAAACAAAGAGAAAAATCATGTTCTGTCAAATTCTCTATCCTTTTTCATGCAATATCCCACTGGTTGCAAGACCAATTCTGACTTTGAAAAATTAAATTGATCTAAGTGTTTTAAGTGACAGCTCAGTGTAAAATACTGACATTTCACTATTTCTATAAACAAGTTGAAACTTTTCTCCAAGGGTCAGTAAAGACTGAAGTGTCCCAATGCATCACATCTATAGAAAAACCTGTAATAAATAATGATGCACAGTGAATATCTACTGGGTGCTTTGCCAAAGCATCTACATTAAATCACAATTTCATTTGAGGAATAAATAGGGGTTTACTGCACACTTTAAATAACAGCTTACTATTCATCCTACTGTGACAGTGATTATGAAGAATTTGCTTGGTAAGACTCAAAATATTAGTATAAGCAGAATATTCACTTTGAGCAAGAGACTGTACTGCTTGCCATCCCTTTTGGACGTATTTTCCCATGATTCTGCTAAAAAATTATCAGAAACATTATTTTCACACATTTTCTAATCTATGATTAGATCACAATGAAAGGTAGTAAGGTTGCAAACCTTTTAAATACATAATTCCAAGTAATAATAGTCCATGAAATTAGCTTACTTTTGTGTCTTCATAATGTCTGTTGAGAAAGATTTCTCATTCAAGAAATGCAATCTGAATCTCTGGGGAAAAAGAGGGAACAACAAGGGAAAATAGAAAAAGACAAGCAGAATTAGGGAATATTGGAGAACTTTCAGTATTTATCTTTCAAGCCTGGATACACCTTTCCTTAGGCTGGATTATTATAAGCATTAGGAGATACAGGTAATTTGTCTTTTCACTTTTACAGTAATTGCTCCAAAACGGAAACTTGTTAAGATACAAATATAGGTAGTTATATTCTAGGTGAAATTTTTTCTGACAAGTACAGAAGCCCAAGCTATCAAGAACTATACTGAAGACATCAGGCATGCTAAATTAAACCAATTTTTAAATGAGTATTTTTTAATAGCTTTTTAATGACCAGTTGCACAAAGAAAACCTATTCTACCAATACCTGCAAAATGCAGAAATAGCACACTTGAGTCTGCAGGAAATTGAATCCCTACTTTGCAAACAGTGAGAAATGTATTTTGATGTGCTTTCTTGAGTATATACACTTTTTTCTGATATATGTATTTTGAAGTATAGCATTACCCTGGAACCCAGGAGTCTTTCTAATGACCCAACCATCACATATCAGCTGTAGATTAGGAGGTTTAATAATGTCTCTGGACTGAAATTATAGTTATCCAATAATGAAGTAATTCTATTAACTTCAAAGAAATGTAGACTCTTCAGTTCCGCTTAGGGAATGAAATTGCACAGTATCAGCTTGTTGATGCCATTCTCTTTCTAAAAAAAAAAAAAAAAAAAAAAAAAAAAAAAAAAAAACAAACCAAAAGGATGGATGAAGGTTAGGATATTTTTAACTAATTCTAAGGAAACACAGTTGTAATTGAGCAAATATTGTTCTTACTGAGGACAGGAAACAGATTTCACCAAACTGCAATCCATGGATCAAAATATTTGTACCTTTGTAGTTCTATTCAGATTTCATAATTAATATCCATTCTTCAAGATATACTAATACTTTATCAACCCATGAAGCAAACACTTTTGTGCTAGTACATATCAGCCATCCTGCAGCCAGATTTGTTGTGTGGTAGCATAAATCATATCTGCAGTTCCCCCCCAGCCCATAACATACACGGTGAAATTTGTCTCAATATCTTCATGGTAGATGCCAACACACTGCTAAACCATTAAAAAACAGTGATATGTTACTACTTTCAGATGTACTTTCAGTTTTACTTCCTTAGGTCTCTTGCGGTCTTTTTTCTGCACAGTCTCTGAAAAAGGATCAAAAAGCAGACTTGATGGAACCATGAGCTCTGCTGAAGAACCAGATTTTCCTGTTTTTCAGTTTTTTGCATCAAGGAAGACATAGCATTTGTGCAAGAGAACAACTGTATGCACAATTTTACTTCCCTGGTACTCTTTATGACCCTTTTTAGATAGACTGGTGCTTTTACTTGACTGCTGATGCATGCTTGTAGATCTGACGAAGGACACAGACAGTGAGAAACAAATTGAAAAAAATCTATCAGAACCTAAGACAGTTTATATTAATTTGGGCAGAAAATGCAATCAAATATTTCTAAAACTTCTTCCTCCAGTTCAGTGTAATCTCAGACTGTTTGCTTTATACAATTCGCAGAAATCACTGTTGACTAAATTCACAGCATCAAACTATCTTGCCATTAAATAAGTCTCTGACTTTTGGGAGATAATTCCACACCACCAGTAACTAATCAGAATTGCGCAGTGGGTTGATGTAGGAAGCAGGTTTCAGAGTGCAGAATTCTGGGCACGCTTTTTTGTTGTTGTTTGTTTGTTTTCTTCTTTAAAAAAAGATTATAAATATAATGCTGCTATATTCTCATGCTTCCTTGTTGCTGTTCATTTATGGCTTTTTCCTGTGATTAGAGGTAAAGATACAATTTTTAAGTGTCTGTGCATCTCTCTTTTTTATTTTTTTTTAATCAGATATATGAAATATAAGGTTATGAATCCCCTAGAAATACTTTCTTCATTTGTTAGGATGCCTTTCCCTGCTAACATTGTGAAACCTGAATTGACCTGAGCCTTCTGCATTAGTACTCTAAGTTAACTTCTAACAAGATGACATAAATATCCAGAACTAGGCTAATTCAATGTATTTTTTATGCACCTGGAAAATGGAAGCATAATCTTGTTACTTTATAGTGTTCTTTTCACTGTAGTTTCAACACAGTTCTTTTATTTTCAATAAGAGCAGAAACAGCATCTGCTGCTCTAGTTGCTCAATCTAGTCTCAAATGTGAGGTAAATCAAGGATACTAAATGACAATAGTTAATTTTCTTTTATTGTCATACCCGCCTGGGAGACATTATGTGACTAGCATGCTCTGGAAAGGAGCATGAGGATGAGTGACTGAATCTGAATCTGTTAGCTTTTCTTTTGTCCCTTCCTTTTTAAAAAATTAATTTAAAAAATCACGCTGTCATGCAACCTATCCAAGAACCTCAAGTATCCTTTTTTCATCATGCCACTTACTTCAAGAAGGCTCAAGTGCAGCTTGTGGGTGGAATTTCACTGATTGGAGCACATCTGTTTTGAACATTAGAATTGTTTTCTTTATGCTTATACTTTCCTGGTGAATATGACAATTGGGATGTTTTAGGAAGGATGAGGTTCTAAATCTGGAACAATGACACAGAAAACAACTGGAGATCAGCAAACAGGCACTGCAAGGGTTGCAATAGCTGGTTTCACACATGATTTTGGATTGAGAGTTCACAGAAGTAAACCGCAGGTATAGACACAAGTGTATTTTATTTTCAGCTAGTTGGGAAAAGGATCAATATGATTTAACGTAGCTATAACCATAAAAAATTTTATGACACAGTGACTTTGGGAAGAAAATTACCGCTGTGAGGAATTAAAAAATGTCAGTAAATTAAAAAGAACCCAGTACTGAGTCTTAGAATTTAACAGAGAAAATCCATGCAGTCAGGGATCCTGACAGTGTTAAGATAGAAGCTGTCAAGGTCTAACAGGTGCATTCGTCAAATATCCGTACTCTGACAGTGATCACTGTTCCTCATTTCAGCCAGAGATGTCATGTCTCAGAGGTCAGGCACCTATTTCAGCATGATCTTCAACTCCTGGGTGGCTCCAGCCCTGAAGTTGTAGGGCTGTTATCCTCTGCTCCTTATTACAACCCTGACTGGCTTTCATGATTGCTCTTTTAACACATATGCCTCACTCTTCTGCAGTAAAGTCCCGCTCTCCTTTGACTCCCAATAGCACTCCTGTTGTAAATATAGCCGTGTCAGGCATGTTCATCTACCGGTGGTTCTGATATGCTCTCTTCTGGGTGTTGGCCATCTCCATGAGCAAATAAGTGTCAAGTATTCATTTTGAGTGTCTCTGACCTAAGAATGCTCCAGGATGTGAATAATCAGCATTTCAAGTCTGCTACTTGTCACAAAATTCCGGGTGTGATTATGCTGATCACGGTTCTCCAGAAACACCAGGATATTTTGAGGGAGGGGTGAGGAGATACTTGTGTGTGTGTGTGTGTGTGTGTGTGTGTGCGTGTTTAAAAATTCAAGTAACAGTCACAGTAGGCTTTCAAACAAGGTACAGTTTCTTGCAATATGTTTTTAGATGCGTTACGTGCACTGGAGCTAAAGAGGTTGAAACATGTTCTCCATAACTTGATTCTAAGCTGAAGCTTCAAAGCTGCCAGTTTTGGTATGCTTTGAACAAGAACTACAGAGTGATTTGAGAAAAGTGCTTGAGAGTTTCACACATTTTTCTGAAAAACTGAAGTATTTCCAGAATAAGTCTTTGCCTTTCTGGAAAACCAAAGTTGTGTCATACTCCAAATTACCATTTCCAAACACCTAATAAATAGAGCACTCTAACCTTGACAAATAAGGACAAGCTAATTCTGTGATCAGATTTTCAAATACTAGAAGTTGCAGACAAGTATAGCCATTAAAAATTGTACTGACATATGTGAGAAGTAACCTTGAAACACTGAAAGTAAAAAGTTTAGTATAAAACCAATTTTTAAAAAAAGAATATGAAAACAAAAATAAAAAAAATAAAACCCAGCAGGTGAACCAAGGTGATGAGAGTTCATTTTAATTTTTATTGCAGGCTCCTTTGTGTGTTAATTTAGGTAAGAAATTTGTGCAAATTTTATCAAAATAACAGTTCCTTGCAGAGATCAATATATTTTTTATGATCTAACTCCAAATACAGAAGGTGTGCGGAAATGGGAAACAAAAAAGCCTTTATTCTGGTAAGTAGAGAGTTTGTGTGTTTCACTGAGCTATGTAGAATCATATAGAATCATAGAATAGTTAGGGCTGGAAAGGATCTTAAGATCACCTAGTTCCAACCCCCTGCCACTGCCAGGGACACCTGTTGACGCAGAAGTCCCAGACACAGCACACAGACCAATATGATCAGGCTTGTGGAAAGTTTATTGCGCAGATAGCTCAGTATATATAGGCACTCTACTTGTCTATCATTAACACACACAAGTCTAATTGGATACATGTATTGTTCACATGACTAAATACAGAATAGGATTCACTCAGGAACAGCTTAATGATTGGTTAACTATGACAGCATATGCTTCAAGGTTACAGTTAACATTCCTTCTCTGCTTATCTCTCTCAGTAGTTTTCTGTGTAACTTTTCCAAAGGCTTCTGCACTTACACGAACTTTAGTAACCCTCAGGCGAGGCCTCAGTGCCTGCGGGTCACTACCTTACAATTGTCAAGCAATTGTCAGGATTGCTCACATGCCCATTCACAGTCAAATAGCTCTCCACAGACACCTCCCACTAAACCATGCCACTCAAGGCTCTGTTCAACCCCACCTTGAACACCGCCAGGGGTGGAGCATTCACAACTTCCCTGGGCAACCCATTCCAGTGCTTCACCACCCTTACAGTAAAGAATTTCTTCCTCATATCCAATCTAAAGTTTCCCTGTTTAAGTTTGAATTCGTTACCCCTTGTCCTCTCACTACAGTCCCTAATGAAGAGTCCCTCCCCAGCATTCTTATCAGCCCCCTTCAGATACTGGAAGGCTGCTATGAGGTCTCCACGCAGCCTTCTCTTCTGCAGGCTGAACAGCTCCAACCTTCTCATCCTGTCTTCGTACAGGAGGTGCTTCAGTACCCTGATCATCCTCGTTGCCCTCCTCTAGACTTGTTCCAACAGTTTCATGTTGTTTTTATGTTGAGGACACCAGAATTGCACACAATACTCCAAGTGAGGTCTCACATGAACTGTAGTGGAATATGCTACTAACTTTTCTGAGATTATATTCCATTTTTGCCTGTGTGAATGTGCATTCTGAATAAGAATCTCCATAGCAAAATATTTTCACAAGAGTATAACCTGGCTGAAACCACAGTTTCCCCATCCAGCTAGCATCACAACTGGCTTCTTATGTTACAAGCTGTTGCTTAAAAAGTCAGCAATTATTCTGAGTAGCAGATATGTCTTTTAAAATAACTGGAGAGAGCCTGTTGCCAAATGCTGACCCCAAAACTGCAACTTAGTGTGCCTGAGCAAGGGACACAATATTGGTCTTCTTAACAATGCAGTGGTATGCTTAGGTAAATTGGGGTGCATGTTTTGTTTACTAACCAGTTAAAATACAGAATGCAACAGAAGAGCTTGATATGGGTCCAAATATGATCCTATGGCATTATTTCTTTCAATATGTACCTTCAACTAACTTTCTGTGTCTGATGACCCTTACAGTCACTTTTATCTGTATCCTTGTTCTGCCTTTTTGTTGAAATGTTCTTTCAAAAATCTGTCTTCTGTAGTGAGTACAAAGTAATTGGTTTCTTTTATCTCAACCTTCTAACAAAAAAAACCCAAATAACAGGTATAGGGCACTGTGAAGTTATCAAGGCAATTGAACCTGCCTGTTACACACAGAGAATTAACTTTGTTAGGTAAAGCTGTGAAGATCAAACCTCTAGCCCTGAGAAATTTTTATTGTGAAACAGTCTTCTTATCAGTGAGGTTAATGTAGATGTCAGCAAATGAGATGAAGTTTTGCCAAGTGGAATTGCTTTCACCTCCAATCCAACTTGGAAAAGGTGTTAATCAGTACATTAATCTTATCAGCAGATGAGAAAATGGCTTTGAAACTAGCTATTTCTGGTTTTCATTAGGAAAAACTGGAAAGATAATTACCCTCAAAATCCATATTACTAACATTGTTCTCCCTTCTCACTCTACTTGTGTAAAGCCTTTGACGCTGTCTCACATGACATCCTTCTCTCTAAGTTGGAGAGACATCAATTTGATAGGTGGACCACTCGGTGGATAAAGAACTGGCTGGATGGCTGCACGCAAACAGTAGTGCTCAGTGGCTCAGTGTCCAGCTGGAGACCAGTAACGAGTGGTGTCCCCCAGGGATCGGTGTTGGGACCGGTCTTGTTCAACATCTTGGTGGGTGACATGGACAGTGGGATTGAGTGTGCCCTCAGCAAGTTTGCAGATGACACCAAGCTGTGTGGTTAGGTTGATACATTGGAGGGAAGGAATGCCATCGAGGGGGACCTTGACACGCTTGTGAGGTGGGCTGATGCCAACCTGATGAAGTTCAACCATGCTAAATGCAAAGTCCTCCACCTGGGTCGGAGCAATGCCAGGCACAGCTACAGGTTGGGCGGGGAGGAGATTGAGAGCAGCCCTGCAGAGAAGGACTTGGGGGTGTGGGTTGATGAAAAAATGAACATGAGGCGGCAGTGTGCGCTTGCAGCCCAGAAGGCCAACCGTATTCTGGGCTGCATCAAAAAGAGTGTGACCAGCAGGTCGAGGGAGGTGCTCCTGCCTCTCTACTCTGCTCTCGTGAGACCTCCCTTGGAGTATTGCGTGCAGTTCTGGTGTCCTCAACATAAAAAGGACATGGAAGTGTTAGAACAAGTCCAGAGGAGGGCCACGAAGGTGATCAGGGGACTGGAGCACCTCTTGTATGAAGATAGGCTGAGAAAGTTGGGGCTGTTCAGCCTGGAGAAGAGAAGGCTGTGTGGAGACCTCATAGCAGCCTTCCAATACCTGAAGGGGGCCTATAGGGATGCTGGGGAGGGACTCTTCATGAGGGACTGTGGTGAGAGGACAAGGGGTAACGGGTTTAAACTTAAACAGGGGAGGTTTAGATTGGATCTGAGGAAGAAGTTCTTTACTGTGAGGGTGGTGGGGCCCTGGAATGGGTTGCCCAGGGAAGTTGTGAATGCTTCATCCCTGGCGGCGTTCAAGGTGGGGTTGGACGTAGCCTTGGATGGCATGGTTTAGTGGGAGGTGTCCTTGCCCATGGCGGGGGGGTTGGAACTCGATGATCTTGAGGTCCTTTCCAACCCTTACTATTCTATGATTCTATGATTCTACTTCTAGTGCAAAAGTATGGCTAGCATGGATGAATAGGCAGTGGAAGGGCAGGTGAAAGAATTACTTGCAAATGAAGCTGAACTTTCTCTGGAGTTTTCAATATGTTTGAACAGCCTTTTTCGTGAACAGTTGCAAAAATACTTGGGAAATCTTTGCATGTATAGCCAAGGAAATGGGTTTATTTTAATTGATCATGTGATTGTGTGATTCTGTTATTGCTGTCAAAGATCTTTGTCATGCAGAGATCTTTCTAAGATGTTTTCTAAGCATTTAGGAGAAGCATTTAGGTAATGCTTCATAGAGAACTCTGGAATGTGTACTTGGATTATGTGATACTTTCAGATAATTCTTGCTACAGAGATAAGATATTGTCATTTACATTTGTATATTTCTTTCATCTCTTATTCTGTACTATGACTGTTCTTTGAAAGTGAGGATATGAATTCACTACTGTTAATCAAATCTTGCTGCAACTGAAAGGGGTATTAAAATTATTTAAGTAATAGAGAAAAAGGAGTGTGATGTTATATTTTTTATTTACATAAATAGAGATTCTGTTTTAAAATTAACACGTGAATAGATGTAATTTCTAAAAGGTTTATTTTGTTTTGTTTCAAACAACATACAGGGATTAAAAAAAAAAGATAACTGTTTTAACACCTTAGTGTGAGGGCCAATAACTTACAGTCAAAGGTCTAAAGCTGTCAGTAGCTTTCTGGCCTTGAATGAGAGAATCTTTGGAGTCTTTGAAATGACTGGAAGCAGAGCCTTCTCCTTGAGACTTTAGCACATAAAGGAAAACTCAGTAAGAAACAAACTCTTAAATAATGCAACATGAAACTTTGACCTTAATCTCCACCTCATTTCCTTATCTGAATAATAAATGCAACAATAGATCTCATTCAGACAGGGATCCTTCACAGTTAAATTCATTCATGAATTTAATGTACATAGATGATGCACATTCATGACTATAATGTACATAAGTATGTCTCTCTAAGAGAAAAGAGAGAAGTCTCCATCTCAGAGGAAAGATGAAATTCAAGTGGCTTATTCTTATTTATGATTTTTAGAACTAGTTATACTCCCTTTGCTCAAAATACAGCAGTTGCACATAGAGGTTGTTTTCTATGCTTTCAAATTTTCAAGAAAATGATTGACAGTCTTAGCTAATAAACAGTGGTCTTGGCAAGAAATTAAGTGGTGTTTTGTCCTGTTTGAACAACCAAAACTCCCAATTACCAAGATTATGCTGCAGATGGGGAAAAGAAACTGTAACAATCAGAGAAAATGAAAGATTATTATCATGCATTACTGTGGAAGTGTTTTTTGTTGAGAATGGACATGTGAGCAATCCAACCTTTGACTACCACAAAGCAAACCTGCTTGCTAAGCTGCGACTAATTATTAGGCGATTGCTAACAGCTGGCTAAGAGGTGCTATCCAATCAGATGCTATCGAATGTTCCAGTACCCTGTGACTTTCCTATAAAAGATGGCGCTTGTGTTTAATAAAGTGGCAATGCTTGATCACATTGATCAGTATTGTGTTGTCTGTGAGATCCCCCGCAACACATTACTAATGGCTCCTCAGTGGAAAAGAAGACAATTTAATCTCATTTCTTCTTGCACAGCAAAGGCACTGTATTTACTAGAGTATCTGCTTTTCCATCATAGAATCGATTTTACAGAATTGTTTCTAAGGTGCCACCAAGATGACATTTGATTTTGATCATTCATTCAGAAAAGGACTTCAGTTCCTTAAAATGATACTTACCTTTCATTAGGGATTTTAGAGTTCTGAGGCTTTAATCCTAGTCTACAGTGTCATTCCAGTTGGGTGATCCTGGCTGCATGTCAGGCACCTACCAAACCTGCTTTGTCACTCCCCTCCTCAACTGGAGAGGAGAGAGAAAATACAACAAAAGGCTTGTGGGTCAAGATGAGGCCAGGGAGAGATCATTCAGCAATGTCATGGACAAAACAGACTCGATTGGAGGAAATTAATTTATTATAAGTCAAAGATGACTAGCATAATGAGAAATAAACCCAAGTCTTAAAAACTTCAAAGATAATTAGTACTCTATTTTATTTAACTGCTACTAAATATTTTCATAAACCTATATGTCATCGCTCAAAGATTTCAACCTTAACTATAATAGTCGGTTTTGAACCCATCACCATCCAAGAAAGGTAGGACTATGTTTTGCTTATCATCTCTCCTTATCTCTCTGCTTATCATCACTTTGCAGTCATCTCTCCATTGAATGTCATCACTTGTTTTGCTACCTAGTCATTCTGTAACAATCTCCAGCAGCACTCCACAGTTAGCTCATAGGCTTACACCCCCCCCGCCCGATAAATTCACAAACTTTGCTTATTGTTTATTCTTCTTTAATTCCTGATCTGAAGATCTTAAACTATTTTAATGCTGAAAAATTTTTCTTTAATTAATTAATTTCTGTTTCTAGCATTCACCTCTTGCTCCCTGTGGCAATCCAGTTTGAATTAGAATGGCTCAACAGAAATGAACTGCCCAGAAACCCAGGCAATTCTTCGTCTTTGCCATGATTTGTTTTGCCAGCTGAGTTAATTCACCTTAATCTTGGAAGTGATGGATTCTTGATCTCTTTGAAAATAAGACCCTAACTAATTTCTATTTTAACACTTGAAACTGAAAATTAAAGCATGCAGAATAAGATTAATTTGGAAATTTTTGCATAATTATGTGTCTGATATATCAAAGCAAATCATTAATTAAGTCAAGAACAAAGCATGGGCCTTCTGGAGTCAGGAGCAGCAGCATAATGTGGTAGCTGCCAACACTCCTAACTAGACCTTACACTCAATAGGGCAAAACTTATCCAATAAAGCAAGTCCTTCCACTAGGCAGTGAAACTTTTACATCAAAGTGTGTACACATTTCAATCTCACCTCACACAAACCTCGTGGTTATCATCCACATACACAGGTCCATAAACCAGAAAATGTAAAGGCAGCACCCAGAGAGGTGGTAGATACTGGAGATATTCAAGACCAGGCTGGATGCGGTTCTGTGCAACCTGATCTAGTGGAAGATGCCACTTCATTCCAGGGGGGTTGGCCTAGATGATCTTTGGAGGTCCCTTACAACCCAAACTATTCTATGATTCTGATTTAGCTGTCTACTTGACACAGTACTGATAGAGAATACATATGGTCTTTGGGCCCAGGCTCTGTTCCAGGACTGAAGAACAGAAAAAAGTCATTACAGGTCCCATAGGCTGTGGGTGCCTGTAGGTACTGCTTTACTGTGTTACTGACATTCAGAGAAAAGTGAACATTTGCTGACTTCATTGGACTATGAAGTGACTTGCAAGAGTAAAGAAAGATACAAAAAAACCTCTGGTCCTGGAAATACAACTGTCAAAAAGTATTGTACACTAGTATTAAATTTATTGAACACCCCAACCCCCCCCCAAAAAAAAAAAAAAAAATATCCCACCACAGAAATCAAAATGTTTTTTACAGAAATTAAGACAGCTTTTCTTTGTGTGTATCATTTTAAGCAGAGTAGAGTGGAGCAATGAAAATGGAACTCTGTAAGAAGACTCAGGTACACACAAAAATGTGTAGAGCACTATGGAGAAAAATCAGAATGTTGGGACAGTTCTTGTAGTGCAGTGATTTAATTTGTCAAATTCCTTAGTGTTCTGTAATCAAATTTTGGTTACTCTCACCTGAATTATTCTTCAATTTTTTTGCTATTGCTGTGAAACAAGTCATCCTGATGTAACTAGGAGCCTTGCTGTTCTATTTTCATTACAGCATGTTATTCTGTCTTATCTAACTATAATGGATAATGGCATAACATTTTTCTTAAATGAAAGCCTCCTTTATGATATGTATCATTCAGGCAGATAAATGTGGAGATATCCTTCCTCAATATGAACAGGAACTGAAAAATTTGTGAACATAGGACATTTTATGATAGTCACAGAAATGCAGAGTTTGTCAGAAATACAACCGACATGAGGCAGTGACACTATCCTCTTTTTTTTTTTCTTTCTGTGTTTTGGGGGACTATTCAGAAAAACCAGATGAAAAGAAAGAGGGTCTTTGCAGTATTTTATTCCTACAGTCAACTCAGGAGCTGTGCTGTCCAAGGGAGTTCTGTTAGATTCCCTGAACCAAGATAAATAGCTGGGGCAAATCTCCTAAGAGATGTCTCTGCAGTATGGTAAAACAGAGGCTTTCTGAGAGCTTTGACAGTAAACTGGAAGAGGCCAGGAAAAAAAATACTTGAAGAAGAAGTCCTATTTTTATTGTCTGAAAAACTGAGATCAATTTCAATCCGAACATTAATAATAACTATTTCTAATGAAGGAATCAAGTACTTAAGACTTTTTCTTTAATAACTAAAAAATATCATCCTAAAAAAGAAATTTAGCAAAAGGTTAATCTGTAATGTTCACATTACAAGCTAATCACTTTGGTCAATATGCTGTTTTCTGAACAATTGAGTAATTTCAATAATAATCTTTCAAGTATGTCTAATGTTTTTTATTTTGTTTCATTGGAGAAGCTGTGATCTATTGAGGCAATGGTTTGCCAACTGAAAAACTCGATAGCTCAGCCTTGCCATAGTAAGCCATAATGTGCATTAGAGTCATAGAATCATAGAATAATTAGGGTTGGAAAGGACCTTAAGGTCATTTAGTTCCAACCCCCCTGCCATGGGCAGGGACACCTCCCACTAAATCATGTCACCCAAGGCTATGTCCAACCTGGCCTTGAACACCGCCAGGGGTGGAGCATTCACAACTTCCCTGGGCAACCCATTCCAGGGCCTCACCACCCTTACAGTAAAGAACTTCTTCCTCATATCCAGTTTAAACTTCCCCTGTTTGAATTTTAACCCATCGCCCCTTGTCCCATCACTACAGTCCCAAATGAAGAGTCCCTCCCCAGCATCCCTATAGGCCCCCTTCAGGTATTGGAAGGCTGCTATGAGGTCTCCATGCAGCCTTCTCCGGGCTCAACAGCCCCAACTGTCTCAGCCTGTCTTCATATGGGAGGTGCTCCAGTCCCCTGATCATCCTCATGGCCCTCCTTTGGACTTATTCCAACAGTTCGATAGCTTTTTTATATTGAGGACACGAGAAGTGCTCACAATACTCCAAGGGAGGTCTCAGGAGAGCAGAGTAGATGGGCAGGATCACCTCCCTCGACCTGCTGGTCATGCTCCTTTTGATGCAGCCAAGGATATGGTTGGCTTTCTGGGCTGCAAGTGCACACTGCCGGCTCATGTCCAATTTCTTATCAACCCACACCCCCAAGTCCTTCTCTGCAGGGCTGCTCTGAATCTCTTCCCCGCCCAACCTGTAGCTGTGCCTGGCATTGCTCCGACCCAGGTGGAGGACCTTGCACTTAGCATGGTTAAACTTCATCAGGTTGGCATCAGCCCACCTCACAAGCGTGTCAAGGTCCCTCTGGATGGCATCCCTTCCCTGCAATGTATCAACTGAACCACACAGCTTGGTGTTATCGGCAAACTTGCTGAAGGCACAATCAATCCCACTGTCAATGTCACCCACCAAGATGTTGAACAAGACCGGTCCCAACACCTATCCCTGAGGGACACCACTCGTTACTGATCTCCAGCTGGACATTGAGCCATTGAGCACAACCCTTTGCGTGCAGCCATCCAGCCAGTTCTTTATCCACCAGTGGTCCACCTATCAAATTGACGTCTCTCCAAATTAGAGACAAGGATGTTGTGTGGGACAGTGTCGAGTGCATTACACAAGTCCAGGTAGATGGCATCAACTGCTCTACCCCTGTCCATCAGTTCCGTAGCCCCTTCATAGAAGGCCACCAGATTGGTCAGGCAGGATTTCCCCTTAGTGAAGCCATGCTGGCTGTCACCAAGCACCTTGTTGGTTTTCATGTGCCTTAGCATGCCTTCTAGGAGAATCCACTCCAAGATTTTGCCAGGCACAGAGGTGAGACTGACTTGACCACGTACAAAATATATGCATTTTTCCACCACTCTTCCTTTGGAAATCAGCTGCAATGCCAAAAGGCATTTAAATCCAGCTGTTGACACTACAAGCCCCTTATTCTAGGCGTCTTTGCGATGAAGCTTTTGTAAATTCAGTATCTTAACTAGAGGTATGTCAAAACTTCACATTCTGTACTACATTTATTTTTAGCAGGATAAATTAGCCAATGCAAAGCTCTTGTACCGTCAGAGCTAACCTAATTTTAGCACTTCCTGTAACTGGCTCAGAGCTCCAGTATTACAGAATCACATCATGGTCTACAGTCAGCAGACCCATATACTTGCTGGTGGAAATAGTAGCAGATAGACTTGTAATACCCCTTTGCCACTGCTCCTAACAGGATATAACCTTTGTAGCAGATTTGGAAGGTTGCAGGAAGGAGGATCTTGGGGCTTGCTCTGCCTTAACTTTTCTTGATCTGCCTCCAGCTTTCGTTTCATTTTATTTAACTGTGACAACAATTTCCTTAGCCAGCCAGGTGTCTATCTCTGATTTGTTTATTTTTATGCATCTTGTATGGTACAACCATATTTTTACACAGCTTTCAGCAGCAAGCAGTGAATCTGTGAAGAATGTGGTATTTATGGTCGAAACTTTAACTACGAAGTGCAGAGAAAGACCTGTTATGACAGCAGAAGTGGAGACACAGGGTGGGCATTAAGGAGCAGAGCCATACAATGACAGAAGATAGGGCACAGGTTTTCCTCTGATGACCCCACAACTACAAACAACTCACCCATTGTCAACTAGTTAAGGAAATACAAACTTAGAGGTGGGCAAACTGGATTTTAGGGCAACAAAGAGATGAAAGAAATTATTCATGGTGGGATGGCACCTATGACTGGTGTGTTGGAATGGAAGGTTACCGGCTCTTTAGGAAAGACAGGCCTGGCAGACGGGGAGGGGGAGTTGCTATTTATATTAGGGATAGGCTAGAGAGTATGGAACTCTGTCTGGGGACAGGTGAACAGTCGACAGAGAGTTTGTGGGTCAGGGTTAAAGGGAGAACAGCGATGGGTGACATTATTGTGGGGATCTGTTACAGACCGCCTGACCAAGGGGACTTGCTGGACGAAGCGCTCCATAGGCAGATAGGAGCAGCCTCACGCTTGCAGGCCCTTGTTCTCATGGGAGACTTCAACCACCCTGATATCTGTTGGAGGGATGGTACGGCCCGGTACAAGCAATCCAGAAGGTTCCTCGATTGTGTGGAAGACAACTTCCTTCTGCAAGTAATAGAGGAGCCGACAAGGAGAGGTGCCATGCTTGACCTCGTCCTCACCAACAGGAAAGGGCTGGTTGGGAATGTAATGCTCCAGGGCAGCCTTGATTGCAGCGATCATGAGATGGTTGAGTTTGAGATCCTCAGGACAGTGAGAAGAGCGTGCAGCAAGCTCACTGCCCTGGACTTCAAGAGAGCAGACTTTGGCCTCTTCAGGAACCTGCTCAGTAAGGTTCCATGGGATACAGCCCTAGAGGGCAGGGGGGCCCAAGACTGTTGGTTTATATTCAAGGATCACCTGCTGCAAGCTCAGGAGCGATGCATCCCAACTAGAAGGAAGTTCAGCAGGAGGGCCAGGAGACCTCCTTGGATGGATAAGGAGCTGCTGAGCAAAATTCGAAAGAAAAAAGAGGCTTATAAAAGGTGGAAGCAAGGTCAGGCGGCCTGGGGAGAATACAGGGATGTTGTCCGGGAAGCTAGGGACCAGGTTAGGAAAGCCAAGGCCCATTTAGAATTAAACTTGGCTAGGGATGTTAAGGATAACAGGAAGGGATTTTATAGGTACATTGCCGATAAGAGACAGGTTAGGGACACCGTGGGCCCTCTCCAGAAGCTATCGGGAGAACTGGCTACCCTGGATTTGGAGAAGGCTGAGGTTCTTAATGACTTCTTTGCCTCAGTCTTTACGGGCAAATGCTCTGACCACACCACCCAAGTCTTGGAAGGCAGACGCGGGGACGGTGAGGGTGGGGACCCTGGGCCCACTGTGGGGGAGGATATTGTTCAGGACCACCTTAGGAACCTGAATGTATACAAGTCCATGGGACCGGATGAAATCCATCCGCGGGTCCTGAAGGAGCTGGCAAATGAAGTTGCTAAGCCACCGTCCATCATATTTGAAAAATCATGGCAGTCAGGTGAAGTTCCCGATGACTGGAAAAAGGGAAATATAACCCCCATTTTTAAGAAGGGAAAAATGGATGAGCCGCGGAATTACAGACCAGTCAGTCTCACCTCTGTGCCTGGCAAAATCTTGGAGCGGATTATCCTGGAAGCCATGCTAAGGCACATGAAAACCAGCAAGGTTGTTGGTGACAGCCAGCATGGCTTCACTAAGGGGAAATCCTGCCTAACCAATCTGGTGACCTTTTATGAAGGGGCTACGGAACTGATGGACAGGGGCAGAGCAGTTGATGTCATCTACCTGGACTTGTGTAAAGCCTTTGACACTGTCTCCCATGACATCCTTCTCTCTAAGTTGGAGAGACATCAATTTGATAGGTGGACCACTCGGTGGATAAAGAACTGGCTGGATGGCCACACGCAAAGAGTAGTGCTCAGTGGCTCAGTGTCCAGCTGGAGACCAGTAACGAGTGGTGTCCCCCAGGGATCGGTGTTGGGACCGGTCTTGTTCAACATCTTGGTGGGTGACATGGACAGTGGGATTGAGTGCGCCCTCAGCAAGTTTGCCGATGACACCAAGCTGTGTGGTTTGGTTGATACACTGGAGGGAAGGAATGCCATCGAGAGGGACCTTGACACGCTTGTGAGGTGGGCTGATGCCAACCTGATGAAGTTCAACCATGCTAAATGCAAAGTCCTCCACCTGGGTCGGAGCAATGCCAGGCACAGCTACAGGTTGGGCGGGGAGGAGATTGAGAGCAGCCCTGCGGAGAAGGACTTGGGGGTGTGGGTTGATGAAAAAATGAACATGAGGCGGCAGTGTGCGCTTGCAGCCCAGAAGGCCAACCGTGTCCTGGGCTGCATCAAAAGGAGTGTGACCAGCAGGTCGAGGGAGGTGCTCCTGCCCCTCTACTCTGCTCTCGTGAGACCTCCCTTGGAGTATTGTGTGCAGTTCTGGTGTCCTCAACATAAAAAGGACATGGAAGTGTTAGAACAAGTGCAGAGGAGGGCCACGAGGATGATCAGGGGACTGGAGCACCTCTTGTATGAAGATAGGCTGAGAAAATTGGGGCTGTTCAGCCTGGAGAAGAGAAGGCTGCTTGGAGACCTCATAGCAGCCTTCCAATACCTGAAGGGGGCCTATAGGGATGCTGGGGAGGGACTCTTCATTAGGGACTGTGGTGATAGAACAAGGGGTAATGGGTTTAAACTTCAACAGGGGAGGTTTAGATTGGATCTGAGGAAGAAGTTCTATACTGTGAGGGTGGTGGGGCCCTGGAATGGGTTGCCCAGGGAAGTTGTGAATGCTTCATCCCTGGCGGCGTTCAAGGTGGGGTTGGACATAGCCTTGGATGGCATGGTTTAGTGGGAGGTGTCCCTGCCCATGGCGGGGGGGTTGGAACTCGATGATCTTGAGGTCCTTTCCAGCCCTTACTATTCTGTGATTCTGTGATTCTATGTCTGTGTCTAATATAGCTAAAAGCCACCTTATAAAGCAAATTCACATTTGTAAGATGGAGCTCTCATTAAACATATAAAAATAACTTTCCTTGGATCCTAAAGTGAGAAGAACAAACCATCAACATGGATATCATGTTCTTCCCATGACAACATGCCAGAAGCTGAAACCCACTCTTACCAGCAACATCAGTGTGAAACCATCAACCTTAGGACTCAGGGGAGCAGCAGGAATATTAGGATAACATGAAGAAAAAGGGGAGGAACAAAGAGTTTGTATAATAACTGTAACTATTTTTTTAATTATTACATGTAGACTAACGATTCTCTAATTAGATTGTTAAGATTTCAATTATGCTATAAATAAATTCTTGGCTTCATCTATCTATCTATCTATCTATCTATCTATCTATCTATCTATCTATCTATCATCTATCTAATCTGTCTATCTATCTATCTGTCTAATCTGTCTATCATCTATTTTGTGCTTCCACTGTCCTTGAATGTAAGAAAGCACAATAGTTGAAGCAAACACAAAAAATGGACAAGGAATGTTATATTTCAGTCTGTGAGTTTACTTTATTTTTAAAACCATATTCATAATTATTTAATAAAATGTATCATAATTCAAATAATAAAATCATTTTGACTCAAAACAGTTGGAAAAAACATATCTAAATGGTATAATATTTTATTCTGGAGCAGGTCAAAGATCAACTTATATGCAGTGGCATTATGTTACACCTTCAGTTGAGTCTTTATGACAATTTCTCACGATAAATGGCTTCATCTCAAAATCTGAACCACAGCTGGAAGCCAAATTAGGCTGCCGGACAGCTTGTCAGTGTCACAAGTTATGTACTATTTCCAGCTTATTACCAAAACTGCCTTTATTGTTTTAATCCACATAATATTTTCTATTACATATCAACCAAATTGTTATTCACTTGTGTGGCACTCATAGTTTTAAGTAATTTACTGAGGGCTTGTTTTGCTTCATTCCTTAATATGAAGTCTATCGTTTTGAACAAAACAGGAAAATATATTCCCTGGTTAAAGACATTAAAATCTTTCTTAGGCTGCCAAAGCAAGAATCGGTCCTCTCAGCATAGTTTCTATATTAACCTTACACTAGTCTGAAATTTCCTAAAACTCATGCAAAGATTTTATTTTCTTTTAAAAACCTGATAATAAAGTCACACTTTAATTGTCCAGAATCCTCAACCAAATACTAAAAGGACAACAGATTTGTCACTTCATTGCCAAAGAATTTAATCTGACAGTGCTTGTAACAAGGCTTCCTTTCCACTAAAATGTAGCAGTGAGAACTCAGACATCTTTTAAACAATCAATTTTTCTTTTCTATCCTCCCTCTTCTTTATGAAAAGTTGACTTTGAAATCAGTAATTATGAAAGGAGCCCTATATCCTAAAGAAAACAGCAGGGAAACTGTCATGGTTTAAGCTATAAACTCACACAGCCACTCTCTTACTCACTCCCCACTCTTTCTTCCCTCCGCTCCCGGAGGGATGGGAAGGAGAATCGAAAGAATGCAACTCCCACAGGTTGAGATAAGAACAGTCCAGCAACTAAGGTGTAACACAAACCACCACTGCTACCACCCATAATAATAATGACAAGAGAAAAATACAAGGGAAGAGTTTTTTCTTCCCCCCCCACTCCAGGGTGGGGCGGGGGGGGAAGAATCGAAAGAACACAACTCCCACGGGTCGAGACAAGAATAGCCCAGCAACCAAGGTACAACACAAACCACTGCCGCCACCACCAATAATAATAATAACAAGAGAAATACAAGGAAAGAGGATAGAACTGCTCACCACCCGATGAGCGAGGTGTGAACTATGCAAAACGACTTTACCCGTCAGCCAGGGAACGCATCATCACCTGGTTGCTCCGATGCTGGGACAACGGGGCCGACGGTCACGAACTAGAAGGTAGTGAAGCCAAACAGCTGGGATCACTTGCTAGAGAAGGAGGAATTGACAAGGCAAATACAAGGAAAGAATACAATAGCTCACCACCCAGCCCGACCAAGCCATGCACCCCCCACCATGCACCCTCACCACCCTTCTGTGTCTCTGCTCTCTCTGTCTTTACATCTTGGACCTGACGTGCTGTGGTATGGAATAAGCTCTTTGGTCAGTCTGGACCAGGGGTCCTGTCTCTCCTTCCTCCCCGCTTCCCCTCGTCCCTGGAAGAGCATGAGGCTCAGGACGTCCTTGGCCAGCCTAAACACTACCAAGCAGTAACTGAAAACACTGGTGTTATCAGCGCTGCTCCCAGGCCCAAAATCAAAAACACAGCACTGCACCAGCTACTGAAAAGGAGAAAAATGACTGCTCCTGTTGAACCCAGGACAGAAACTCTTTGATTATTTATTGAAGACACTTTTAAAGAGGGTGGTACTTTGATCATGAATGCCCATTTTCAAAGACTCTCCAATCCTGCGCAAGAACTGAAGCCTGCACTGTGATATTAAGCAACAGTAGCGGGATCTTCAGTATTTGCATAGAAATTGGAGAAGAGTAGGTATTATTGGAGCTCCATCAGTGCCTAGGTGCCACTTGAAGTTTACCTGGCGATTTTGATGTGAAACTGCTTACTTTTAAACATCTGTAGGTGTTTAAAACCCACTTGTCTTATTTATGCATATCATGCATTAGGATTTTCAGGAAAATCCCACCCACTGCCAGTGGTCTTTAGGGTTTATGCAGCATCACAACACATACATCTACGTTTATGAACTTTCTTTTGCTTTACAAGGCTTAATTTGGTGCCATGGGAAGTATTTTGTGAGTGGCAAATTACCAATTTAAGAGCTACAGGACAAATATCACTGTAAGACAGATCTTCCTTCTTCACTAACATAGGAAGGGCAACGAGGGTAAGCAATTACAATTTAGATTTCTTCCAGCCATTTAAGGAACCTCATGTTCCCTAAACCATCTAATCAGTAACTACTAATCTGCTATTACCTCTGAAAAATATTTCTTCTGAGATGCATATGCTCCTGCATCTATACAATATCTAATAATTGAAGTGCAGCCTCAGATGGGCTGCAGCTAACTTGAACAGCAGTAGCCACCTGACACCTTTATAACTTCCCTGAAAAAGTGTGCGTGTCTGGGGGTATATTTAAAGCTGTGAGTTACAACATATTCATAGAATCACAGAATCATAGAATAGTTAGGGCTGGAAAGGACCTCAAGATCATCGAGTTCCAACCCCCCTGCCATGGGCAGGGACACCTCCCACTAAACCATGCCATCCAAGGCTATGTCCAACCCCACCTTGTACACGAACAGGGATGAAGCATTCACAACTTCCCTGGGCAACCCATTCCAGGGCCTCACCACCCTCACAGTAAAGAATTTCTTCCTCAGATCCAATCTAAACTTCCCCTGTTTAAGTTTAAACCCATTACCCCTTGTCCTCTCACTACAGTCACTAATGAAGAGTCCCTCCCCAGCATCCCTATAGGCCCCCTTCAGGTATTGGAAGGCTGCTATGAGGTCTCCACACAGCCTTCTCTTCTCCAGGCTGAACAGCCCCAATTTTCTCAGCCTATCTTCATACGGGAGCTGCTCCAGTCCCCTGATTATCCTCGTGGCCCTCCTCTGCACTTGTTCTAACACTTCCATGTCATTTTTATGTTGAGGACACCAGAACTGCACACAATAGTCCAAGGGAGGTCTCACGAGAGCAAAGGGGCAGGATCACCTCCCTCGACCTGCTGGTCACACTCCTTTTGATGCAGCCCAGAATACGGTTGGCTTTCTGGGCTGCAAGCGCACACTGCCGCCTCATGTTCATTTTTTCATCAACCCACACCCCCAAGTCCTTCTCTGCAGGGCTGCTCTGAATCTCTTCCCCGCCCAACCTGCATCTGTGCCTGGCATTGCTCCGAACCAGGTGTAGAACCTTGCACTTAGCATGGTTAAACTTCATCAGGTTGGCATCAGCCCACCTCACAAGTGTGTCTAGGTCCCTCTGGATGGCATTCCTTCCCTCCAATGTATCAACCAAACCACACAGCTTGGTGTCATCGGCAAACTTGCTGAGGGCGCACTCAATCCTACTGCCCATATCACTCACAAAGATTTTGAACAAGACCGGTCCCAACACCGATCCCTGGGGGACACCACTTGTTACTGGTCTCCAGCTGGACATTGAGCCTTTGAGCACTACTCTGTGTGCGTCCATCCAACCAGTTCTTTATCCACCGAGTGGTCCACCTATCAGATTGACGTCTCTCCAACTTAGAGACAAGGATGTTGTGTTAGACAGTGTCAAAGGCTTTACACAAGTCCAGGTAGATGACATCAACTGCTCTGCCCCTGTCCATCAGTTCCGTAGCCCCTTCATAGAAGGTCACCAGATTGGTCAGGCAGATTTCCCCTTAGTGATGCCATGCTGACTCTCACCAAGCACCTTGCTGGTTTTCATGTGCCTTAGCATGCCTTCCAGGAGAATCTGCTCCAAGATTTTGCCAGGTACAGAGGTGAGACTGACTGGTCTGTAATTCCCTGGGTCATCCATTTTCCCCTTCTTAAAAATGGGGGTTATATTTCCCTTTTTCCAGTCATCGGGAACTTCACCTGACTGCCATGATTTTTCAAATATGATGGACAGTGGCTTAGCAACTTCATCTGCCAGCTCCTTCAGGACCCGTGGATGGATTTCATCCGGTCCCATGGACTTATATACATTCAGGTTCCTAAGGTGGTCCTGAACAAGATCCTCCCCCACAGTGGGCCCAGGGTCCCCACCCTCACCATCCCTGCGTCTGCCTTCCAATAATTGGGTGATGTGGTCAGAGCATTTGCCGGTGAAGACTGAGGCAAAGAAGTCATTAAGAACCTCAGCTTTCTCCAAATCCAGGGTAGCCAGTTCTCCCAATAGCTTCTGGAGAGGGCCCACGTTGTCCCTAACCTGTCTTTTATTGGCAATGTACCTATAAAATACCTTCTTGTTATCACAGAATCACAGAATCACGGAACAGTAAGGGCTGGAAAGGACCTCAAGATCATCGAGTTCCAACCCCCCCGCCATGGGCAGGGACACCTCCCACTAAACCATGCCATCCAAGGCTATGTCCAACCCCACCTTGAACGCCGCCAGGGATGAAGCATTCACAACTTCCCTGGGCAACCCATTCCAGGGCCCCACCACCCTCACAGTAAAGAATTTCTTCCTCATATCCAATCTAAACCTCCCCTGTTGAAGTTTAAACCCATTACCCCTTGTCCTCTCACCACAGTCCCTCATGAAGAGTCCCTCCCCAGCATCCCTATAGGCCCCCTTCAGGCATTGGAAGGCTGCTATGAGGTCTCCACACAGCCTTCTCTTCTCCAGGCTGAACAGCCCCAACTTTCTCAGCCTATCTTCATACAAGAGGTGCTCCAGTCCCCTGATCATCCTCGTGGCCCTCCTCTGCACTTGTTCTAACACTTCCATGTCCTTTTTATGTTGAGGACACCAGAACAGCACGCAATACTCCAAGTGAGGTCTCACGAGAGCAGAGTAGAGGGGCAGGAGCACCTCCCTCGACCTGCTGGTCACACTCCTTTTGATGCAGCCCAGAATACGGTTGGCCTTCTGGGCTGCAAGCGCACACTGCCGCCTCATGTTCATTTTTTCATCAACCCACACCCCCAAGTCCTTCTCCGCAGGGCTGCTCTCAATCTCCTCCCCGCCCAACCTGGAGCTGTGCCTGGCATTGCTCCGACCCAGGTGGAGGACCTTGCATTTAGCATGGTTGAGCTTCATCAGGTTGGCATCAGCCCACCTCACAAGCGTGTCAAGGTCCCTCTGGATGGCATTCCTTCCCTCCAATGTATCAACCAAACCACACAGCTTGGTGTCATCGGCAAACTTGCTGAGGGCGCACTCAATCCCACTGTCCATGTCACCCACCAAGATGTTGAACAAGACCGGTCCCAACACCGATCCCTGGGGGACACCACTCGTTACCGGTCTCCAGCTGGACACTGAGCCACTGAGCACTACTCTTTGCGTGTGGCCATCCAGCCAGTTCTTTATCCACCGAGTGGTCCACCTATCAAATTGATGTCTCTCCAACTTAGAGAGAAGGATGTTGTGTTAGACAGTGTCAAAGGCTTTACACAAGTCCAGGTAGATGACATCAACTGCTCTGCCCCTGTCCATCAGTTCCGTAGCCCCTTCATAGAAGGCCACCAGATTGGTTAGACAGGATTTCCCCTTAGTGAAGCCATGCTGGCTCTCACCAAGCACCTTGTTGGTTTTCATGTGCCTTAGCATGGCTTCGAGGATAATCCGCTCCAAGATTTTGCCAGGCACAGAGGTGAGACTGACTGGTCTGTAATTCCCTGGGTCATCCATTTTTCCCTTCTTAAAAATGGGGTTATATTTCCCTTTTTCCAGTCATCGGGAACTTCACCTGACTGCCATGATTTTTCAAATATGATGGACAGTGGCTTAGCAACTTCATCTGCCAGCTCCTTCAGGACCCGTGGATGGATTTCATCCGGTCCCATGGACTTGTATACATTCAGGTTCCTAAGGTGGTCCCGAACAAGATCCTCCCCCACAGTGGGCCCAGGGTCCCCACCCTCACCGTCCCCACGTCTGCCTTCCAAGACTTGGGTGGTGTGGTCAGAGCATTTGCCCGTAAAGACTGAGGCAAAGAAGTCATTAAGAACCTCAGCCTTCTCCAAATCCAGGGTAGCCAGTTCTCCCGATAGCTTCTGGAGAGGGCCCACAGTGTCCCTAACCTGTCTTTTATTGGCAATGTACCTATAAAATCCCTTCCTGTTATCCTTAACATCCCTAGCCAAGTTTAATTCTAAGTGGGCCTTAGCTTTCCTAACCTGGACCCTAGCTTCCCGGACAACATCCCTGTATTGTTCCCAGGCCGCCTGACCTTGCTTCCACTTTTTATAAGACTCTTGTTTCCTTCGAATTTTGCTCAGCAGCTCCTTATCCATCCAAGGAGGTCTCCTGGCCCTCCTGCTAAATTTCCTTCTAGTTGGGATGCATCGCTCCTGAGCTTGCAGTAGGTGATCCTTGAATATCAACCAACAGTCTTGGGTCCCCCTGCCTTCTAGGGCTGTATCCCATGGAACCTTACTGAGCAGGTTCCTGAAGGGGCCAAAGTCTGCTCTCTTGAAGTCCAGGGCAGTGAGCTTGCTGCATGCTCTTCTCACTGTCCTGAGGATCTCAAACTCAACCATCTCATGATCGCTGCAATTAAGGCTGCCCTGGAGCGTCACATTCCCAACCAGCCCTTCCCTGTTGGTGAGGACGAGGTCAAGCATGGCACCTCTCCTTGTCGGCTCCTCTATTACTTGCAGAAGGAAGTCGCCTTCCACACAATCGAGCAACTTTCTGGATTGCTTGTGCCGGGCCATACCATCCCTCCAACAGATATCAGGGTGGTTGATTTCCAGCCCATTGCTGAGATGACTGTCTCTAGAGGGGACGCCTGCAGCGCCTGATCCAGGGGGGAGGCTCGGCGTTTACGAGCTTCACCTCGGAGCAGCAACCTACACCGAGGGAGCCTCAAATTCTCAACAAGGCCTGCCCAGGAGCCTGCAGCTCCGCGGAGGAGGGCGGCTGACTCAGAGGGGGCGGCGCCAGGAGGACCGGCGGCAGACCTGGCTGGTTAAAAACCTGCCCCAGGGAGTGCGAGCGACCCAGAGCGTGGCGAACAGGGCGGGCAAACAGGGCGGACAAACAGAGTGGGCTCGAGGTAGTTTACGCAGCAGTTCGCGCGGGCAGGCGAGCGGGGTGGTGAGCGGGATGGTGAACACTCGCCGTACGGGCAAGGCTCAGTCTGGTAGCTCCTCTCTGGCTACCCCGGTGTTGGCCAGTGTAGGCACCCAAATGGAGCCGATGGGAAGGGAGGCTGTAGTGCAGAGCTCAGGGTGTAGAGAGCGCCTGCATTGCTATCCTAAGGGAAGGGTGGGCAATGAGCAGGGCTGCACTCTGCGCTCCCTGGTGGAGGTCCTCCTGCGGCAGGTGGCTGAGCTGCAGGAAGCTGTTACCAGGCTGAAAGGTGTCAGGAAAGCTGAGGGGAAACAGGGCTGCTTGCTACGGCACCAGACTGTTCCAGGGCCTCGAGTGTCTACTGTTGCCCATTCGGGAAAGGAGGTTGCTAACCCAGGAAGCTGGGAAACAGTAACAGAAAAAAACAACAAAAAAAGGAGGAAGAGGGCAATTAAAAGCAAGGGGCTTCCTCCTACATCTGTTGTCCCCACCCAGAACAGCTTTGCTGTCCTGCAGGGGGCTGATGAGCAACAGCGCTCCCACTAGCTGCAACCAGCTAGTGCACTGGTAAAGAAGGTCACTACTGCTGCTGCCAGGAAAAAGCGGCAGGCCGTAGTAGTCGGGGACTCTAATCTGAAAGGCACAGAGGCACCCATCTGCCGGCCTGACCCAGGCTCAAGGGAGGTGTGTTGCCTACCAGGGGCTCGGATCAGGGATGTGGCCGAGAAGCTGCCTGCTCTAGTCGGTCCCACTGACTATTACCCACTCCTGGTAATCCATGTGGGTGCTACTGATATAGATAGCAGTAGCCCGGAGACCATAAAGAAGGACTACAGAGCTCTGGGAGAGGTGGTTAGGGGCTCTGGAGCTCAGATTGTCTTTTCGTCAATTCTCCAGGATCCAGGGCAGGACCTTGAAAAGGCTAGGAGGATTGGGCAGGTTAATAAATGGTTAGAAGGGTGGTGCTATAGTCAGGGGTTTGGGTACCTTGAACACGGGACTCAGTATAGTAGGCCAGGTCTACTGGGGGCTGGTGGAACTGGTCTGACAAAGAAGGGGAAGAGTGCATTTGGTAGGAGGCTTGTCAGACTGGTCAAGGATGCTTTAAACTAGATGTGTTGGGGGAGGGGGGCATCATTCCATCCCAACACACCCAGTCGGTTGCCAGCACCTACAGTAAACGTTGGGAGCAATGCAGAGATATTCCAGCTGCCCCAGCCAATGAGCCGGCTTCAATTGGACCTCGGCTCAAATGCCTCTCTACAAATGCCCTTCGTATGGGGAACAAACAAGAGGAATTAGAGATATGTGTACGTCTACGGGGGCATGATATCACAGAAACATGGTGGGATGGCTCCTATGACTGGTGTGTTGGAATGGAAGGTTACCGGCTCTTTAGGAAAGACAGGCCCGGCAGACGGGGAGGGGGAGTTGCTATTTATGTTAGGGATAGGCTAGAGAGTATGGAGCTCTGTCTGGGGACAGGTGAGCAGTCAACAGAGAGTTTGTGGGTCAGGGTTAAAGGGAGAACAGCGATGGGTGACATTATTGTGGGGATCTGTTACAGACCGCCTGACCAAGGGGACTTGCTGGACGAAGCGCTCCACCGGCAGATAGGCGCAGCCTCACGCTTGCAGGCCCTTGTTCTCATGGGAGACTTCAACCATCCTGATATATTGCTGATGCTAAGAGAAGGAGGGCACAGTGGGCATGCAAAATGTCCCTTATCTTTGTCTGGGAAGTCTGGAATTGTTTTAAGAACCTTCAATAACCTCTAACAGATTTAAAAATCCATAAAAATTGTGCCAGTGGAAAACTTTGGTGATATTCAAACAGAATTCTAGAAGTGTAAAAAGAGTAACGCTGGGTTTTGAAAGTATTCCCTAGGCAAGTTTGTTAAAGAATCACAGCACTTTGTTAGTCAGATATCCTGCTCCATGGTCTGTCCTGTAACGAGTCTGGTTTTCACTTTTTTTGTTAAAATGAAACATCTTACAGATATGTTTGAAATGCTAGGGGTCTAGAACAGCAAGAGTGAATCTCTACTGACATTGCATTCAGATCAACAAATAAATATCTTTAAAAAAAATAATAATTTAATTGTGGCCATCAGGTATTTGAATGTACAGAAAGATTTGTTTTGAAATCAAAATGAAGGATAAGCAATCTGGCACAAAATGTCACATTTCTCCTCTATCATTTCGAAATCTCCATAAGCTTTCTCTTTTCAGCTGTCTTCAGCCTGTTTTTCTGGTTCTTCTAAAACATTTATAAACTTAAGTGAGCTTTGCAATTTTACTTAAAACAAATACAGTCTAACACCTGGTCTCTGCTGTTGTTTCATGTCTCACTGCACCAAAGTAAGCCATTGTTCACAAATTTCAAGAAGCAGAGTGAGTGTATGGCATGGCATGTCAGCAAGGACAGTTTTTCTCAAAAAATGAAGCGCTGTTATGATTGAGCTTGAGCATGTGTATTTATTTATAGAACACAAAAGTGCAGAAAAGGATTACAAATTATGAGGCTTTGCTATAATTATTGAAAATTAGAGGGGTTTAATACATTTAATAAATAATTTTATTTTCTTCCCTCTCAAATAGGTGTACAATGAAGCTGAAGAGCTAAGAAGAATAGGTCTAAGACACAGATGATGAAAATTAAATTAACAGGAACATCTGATACCCACTCTACCTAGTTCTAATCTAGCCCTCCCAGTTATTATTAGGGGTCCCATAAGATACTGAATTATCACTCCTGATGCTGTATTCTGGAATAAAGACTTTTTATTTGTAAGCATAATTATGTTTAATAAAATAAGTATGGACATATATAACTTAATGTAAACTTTCTTGCATACCTTTTTCTGCATAAAAAATGTCATGCAACTTCCGACCATCCTGTTAAAGCAGCGTAAATTTTACTTTTCTTCTGAGTATGAACCATACAAGAGAAATACATTTAACAAAATGTAAAACACTCAAAATATACCACACATTGCCATAGTAAGAAATGGCTGCTTCTGGTAAAGTATTGCAATGTAGAAGGCTTAAGTAAGGTATTACAGGACTCCAAATCTAAATTGCTCTTTCATGCATGATAAAGTTAATAAACGTGAACCAGTAACTAATGCCATCACTGCAGGGCAGCTTCTGTAGAGTTCATGTATTTAGAATCAGTAAACCCAAAATCTGACGGTAAACTTCATTTTGTTAACAAAGATTCCAAAGTTGCTAACTCTAAAGTGTCTGTGCTTCAGTGATTTGACTGTTTGACTGCTCACATGTCAAAATTAATCTCAGTCATATTTTAATAGCTGTTGAAGAGGAAAGCATCTCAAAATGTTGACATATGAAGTGTGTCCAGAGAAATTTAATGAATAGATAGAAAACAAATCAGCTTTTGTGGGCAAATTTTGTCTTTTAATACTCCTGAAAAAAACATTTGTTTCATTGAGGCATTATAGTTTGGTGAAAAGAAGTTATTTTTATAATTCTGGTAAAGAACATATGCCAGGTTAAAACTAGTGAGGTAGTGAGAGCTTTTGACATCAACCTGTAGGAAGAAATGTGATTATCCCACTAGTAAGTCCCCTGAATCCTTTCTTAACCTACAGAAGGACAATTCAGAATAAACTGAACTTCTTAGTAAAGATGTCCTAGGGGGAAAACCAAACAAACAAACAAACAAACAAACAAACAAACAAACAACAACTAAACTCCAACTGCAATACTCTTTCTATATACTATATTTCTTTACCACAAACCCGCCTTTGGAGCAAAAGCAAGTCCTAAAGCATATCAGACTCTCTCCCCAGTGAAAAAATGTCACTTTTGAAACATCATTCCACATTATATATCTTTCACAATTTCATATTTTTCAGTTCTGCCTACATTATCAATCTCATCTATTGATGTAAATGAGAGCAGGTCTAAAGAATATTCAGCAGAAAAAGTTGATGAAATTAAAGTGTTGTCTCTTATAATTTTTCAAGTTTATCAGCATCTGAGAGACAGAAGTTGCAGAATAAGTCACTAAAAATGCATGACAGTATAATTAATTATGGAGAATAGGAATGGGGGGATCCTGACTGTTCATTTGGCCGAAGAGTCGTAACAGTTTAGCAGTGAAATCAAAAACGTAAAACAGATAGCGAGGCACAGTGGCAGTCTTACAGTTTTCCAATATGGCTTTAAATTAACTTTAAGCAGACTACTAAGGACTTCTAAAAACAACCGTTATTTGATAAATTTATTCTTTTTCCTGTTAAAATACTTTTTCGTACGACAACCCTTTCCTTCTGAAATGGCACAAAAAACATTGATGAAGAAAGGGACTCCAACTTTAGGAATAAAATCAAATACATTCAAGATGACTCAGATCCTTGTGTAAGTGAATTGAAAATTTAATTTAAATAAAACTTTCCCAGAAACTGAGACATTTTACTAAAATACACTAGCATACTGTGTTAACTAAAATAATTAAAGAAATTCCAGTAAATTCCTAGATTACTCAGATCCCCTTTTAGTACTTGACACTTTTGTTTTTACTTTTAAATTTCTTTTTAATTTCTCCCTGCAAGAACCTTTGAAACTCACATTTAATTTCACTGCTAAAAATGGAAGGATATATTCTCAGATCTTTAAATAATCATTACTCTGGTATAATTCTCATCCCTCTTTTATAATCCATGCTGTTTTGTTGTCAAGAATGTAATTCCTTCACTTTATGCCCTTGGCACAGCAAAACATTTTTTTCAAGTGTCTGTTTATCCAACAATAGCTAGCTATTTTTTACATTTGTACATAAACTGGTCTCTTTTTAGATTTGCTAGAAAAATCTCTACTATGAAACTAGATCTGTAACTCTGATCTGCAAGGCATTTTCTAAGTTATGCTATTGTAATAGCAACAAAGATCTAATTTTTTCCCACTTTTTTTATACTAAGATTCAGTAAAAATCCCTTATTTTGCTGTAGAAATTTAAAGCTTGAGAGGAATTATTAGTCTTTTGAACAATAGAAAAGAAAACCAATTATTTCATGCCAGCCATTGTTTTAGTCTTATCAGAGCTAAGCTAAGTTGGACACAGTTAAATGAATTTGCACATCAGGTGATTATTTTTGGACAATGTTACCATGTTCTGCCAGAACAATCCGTTCAAAATGATAGTGACTGGTGTAAACTTCCCTATCCTATATAAGCAGTGTCACTGTGCGAGGTGCATTTTTTTCATTGTTGCTAGTAGAAGCAAGCAAGTTTAGGAGAAAGCGGACTGCTGTGAAGTTCAAGATGTGCCAATATGTGGCAGGTATACTGTATGCATAGTTTAAATAAATCATATGCAGCCAAAATCAACCAAACTACTTTCATGCCCATTCTCTGAGGAAGCCCAATCTTGGGATAATACTGCTACTGTATTAACCCATCTCATATTCCAAGAACAGTTGAAAAGGCAGCTCTTTTGGATACTCTTTTTCTTGATGTTTTACAAGTCATAATGTAAGCTTTTTGTGTCGGATTTACAAACTACTAGCACTCTTTTATATTATGAATGTGTACTATTTTTCTTTTCCCCAAGTCTTTTGCCTCAATTCAAATGCATGGTTTGTACATGCAACATTTTCCTTGATGTTGCACATATCAGGAATTTGTCAGCAGAGTTGTTTTATATAATTTCATTATTTAAACGGAGACAGACAGCTGTCTAGTATTTAACTGATAAATGAATTTTTCTGAGAACTGTTTCCCTATGAAAGGATGTGTATGTACGTTCCATCCATTTTGTCAGTTCGGCATCCCAGCATCAGCAATTCAACCACTTATGGATCAATAACAGAATGTCCAAATACATGTTTGCATCTCAATCTGCATTTACATTTCACCAGTGTTATTAACATTTTTTTCACTCTGTCTGCTAAGTGGCTTCTATCTAAATGGAGAGAATGTGCTGTTAGCAAAGAGAAGTCTGAGTCCAGATTAGTGGAGTGATACATCATTCTATTGTTACTGTTTACTTCTTATTTCCTCCACTTCATGTTTCTTCCACTTGCTGTTCTAAATGCAGTAAGAATTTCAGATGAACTTTGCATGTAACTTCAAATGTGCATGTTTTATGTGTCCATAAGTATGTAGTGCAAAAATGTGTACCCGATAAACTAGCACATACACAAGCAAAGTGACATAGTCAGTTATTAATTGCTCAGTCAGCAAGCGCGATAAATGGCCATTATAGTTGTTAGTTGCTGATTGCCTTCTGAGCCCCAATTCAATGCCATGTCAAGTAAAATTATTGTAGCAATGTAGCAAAATAATTAGGCAGGGATAATCACATTGGTGGACAGATACAGCTGAAGTCAACCAGCTTGAACTTGCTTGCTTAAGAAAAAAAAAAAGGAAAAAAGAGATACCAAAGTGCAAATTTATTTACACTTGCAAAAATCTTGATGCAATTGCATTTTATTTAAAAGAACATTTGTGTAATTAGTATATTTATCAAACAGTCAGTTCCTGGCAAGGAAAAACTGAAATGCAGTTTTGTTATATTGTGTGCCAAATGAAATTTATATGCTTCCCTGCAAATTAAGTTTTCACTCTTACGGTTTTCCAATTTTCTTAAGAATGTAAGCCCATTATAATTTATGCAGTTATTCCTGTTTCACATAAATACAAGTTAGTGAAGAACAAAACCCATTCCTTGAGTCCAATTTTCCGAACAGTGGTGACTATTTTATATTTAATGTTTACACAGCGAGTTTTTATTTTTATGTAGTTTACATCTTTATTACACATCCTCCTCTCTCAAAATCCATTGCAAGGGAAAATCAAATAGTTTTGGATGGTAGCTTTTAAGTAAGTTTAGAATTAATTATAAAATAAAGTAGCATCCAAGTCTATCGAAAAACTGAATTTACTACTCAATGTATTCACCCACCTCCTGTGTCATGCAGGAGCTCTGCTCATGACTTAGGTTTCTGTGTGCCTGTTTCATTGTGAAACCCCAAAAGATTTGGCAGGCTAAGAGGGCAGTTCATTTTTATAGGCAAGTATAACCAAAAGAGCTGGAGTCTCTCATTTTTTAGACTGCTTTACTTTCTCCTACAAACTCCTACAAGAAAGGCATTGATGGGAATGTGCCACGCTGTAGCCTAGCAGATGGGTAACAATCAGGGTAATATTACATCCCATGTTGACATTGCCAGCCATAGATCACACAGAAAAGAGAAGAGTTGCATGCACAGGACAAATAGGCCAGACATCAGTTTACCAGGAGGAGGCGGTGAGAGATTGTCTTTGCATCACTTTGTTTTCTTATTTTCTTTCTCTCTTATTTCACATCTTCTTCATGTAGTGAACAATTTCTATCTTGACCTTCAAATTTTCTTGCTTTTACTCTTCCTTTGCTCTTCACCCATGCTTCAACTTGAGAATGATGGGGAAAAGGGGATTGAGTGAGTTGCTATGTGTTTCTTACCTGCTTGTTGAAGATAACGCACAACAGTGAAAGAAAAGTCTGCCATTTTAAAATGTTCTGATCACAGTCTTAACCAAAAAAAAGAAAAAAAATAAAAATTGTCAAATGCCAATCCCATATATAGTTTCCAGTATTTTTATATATTTATGCAGCATTCAGGGATACCAGAGATTCAGGGATGTCTGCAAAAGCCTTTGAAAACCTTATTCTGACACCTGCTTGCACCTGCTGTGGAGCTGAAAACTCAGGTTTTAAATCTCTCAGGCCTTTCTTCTCTCTTTGCCAAGCACGTTATGATGATAGAAGGAAGCAATAATTAGAAATCTCACCTTCATGGAGTTTAGTGAGTACAGCTAATGTGCAGTGCTCTGTTCTGTACTGTGTTTTTCATTTCAAGCCAAATCAGAGGATGGCATAGATGAGCTGGGGGGCAAAAGGGCTCTTTTCTACTGAGTACAAAGAAGGATCAAGTAGAAGGTAGAGAGAAACCTAGTCAGTGGTGAAAGTTGAAATTAAATTTATTATGGAATGTAGCTAGAAATGATTCAAGAATTTATTTTGAACTGATGGGATGCTCTGGAAAAATTGAAGGGAAATGAATGTAAAACCAAAGCAAGAATTGCGTTTGTATGATTTGAACAATGTAAGTTGTTGGAAGTATGATTGAAGATACAAATCACTTGCACATTTTTAGTCCCCATACTTGTTTCCATGATAATGAAAAAAATTTACTTCACATGTAATCAATATCATTTAAATGTTACTTTTAATGTTTATTTGGGAATTATTTTAGCCAGCTTCTCCTCCCCCTCCCCCCAATTTTCCCAGTTTTTTCTTTCTTCAACTGAAAAAAGTCCAACTAACCTGTGTAAAAACAAAATAAACATTAAAAAAATAGGGAAAACATTAAAATAAGTGTAACTAAAATGCATACAAAGACTAAAGTAGGAATTAACCTCTTCGGTTAAAATAAACAAACCAACCAACTGTTAAAAGTAAGTAATCTCGTTAACTTTGGATAAGCATAGAAAAATTCAAATAAATTCCTGTTGTTTTTCATAAACAAGACATCCCTTCAAACACTGTGTGAAATTGCCAAGAGTATTTCAGCACTTCTGGATTTGCAATTACCTGTAATACTGTACTGTCTGTTCGTAAAACTGATAAGAAGTTTAGACAAGAATTAAACTCTGAATTAAACTTTTTTACTTAACTCAAGGTATTTTGAGATTTTGGCAGGAAAACTTCTCATTTTTTATCTCCATTTAGCTCTCTTTAACACTAGCAGTTTATACCATGATACAAGATAAATAGCCTATTAAAATGTCATCTTTTTGTTCAGCGTAAATTAGTAGCTGTACCAAAAGAAAATCCTTTAGCTGTATTTGAGTAGGGTAGTGAAATGTTGAAATCAATGGGACATTAAAAGTTGCAATCTCTTTATGTCACATTTTATGACTTCATCACACAGCTCCCCAGGCTCATCATTGTCTGCATTTCTTTGCTAATGGAATGGGCTTGATCAGCCTTTTTTCTGCATTACCATTTGAACTGTTGCATGTTACAGTATAGCTTCTTAAACTGCTATGGTTAGTTGTTAAGGTTATAAGTAGCAATAAAATTCATTATATGATGAAATTAGCAATCTATGTAAGGTCTATGCACTAAAGAGCTCAGAGTCCTCAAAACAATGGTAATTCAATCTATTGATAGATAACAACTTTGATTTTTTTGTAACCAAACATCACAAAGAAAATTGCACATTGCTGACATCCCACAGAGGAATAAATTCATAATTTTATGGGTTCATTTATCAGGCAAGTGCCTGGAACACCTTCTGACAGGTTTGCATCCTGGAAAGCGGAGATCTGCAAGCTGGAGTTGATCACAGATGAGCATTCTTCGCAGAAAAAATGTCATTCTGTTTTCCTTACTTTTGCTCAAAATTATGTTTACTATGTCCTTCCTTTTTTTATCTACCACAGCACTATAAGTTGTATTTAGGATTTTCATCAAGTGAAGATATTTTTATTGATGGCTTGGTAACTCTGTTTAGAGGTACTACAGTCTTTGACACGGAAAAAGTGTTTGACATAGGTCTTGACTTTGATTTCTCACTGTCGTGATTTAATCCCAGCTTGTAACTCAGAATCACACAGCCACTATATCACTCCCCCTATTCGTCCTCCTCCCACTCCCAGATGAATGGGGAGGAGAATCGAAAGAATGTAACTCCCACTGGCTGAGATAAGAGCAGCCCCGTAACTAAGGCATAACACAAAACCAGTACTGCTACCACCGATAACATTAATGATAAGAGAAATAACAAGGGAAGAGAATGCAACAGCTTACCACCCACCGACTGACACCCAGCCCTACCTAAACAGTGATACTGACCACCTGGGTAACTGCCTCTAGTTTATATACTGGGTGTTATGTGCTGTGGTATGGGATACCCTTTTGGCTAGTTCGGATCAGGTGTCCTGTCTCTGCTTCCTCCCTCCTTTCCCTCCTCCTCGGTAAAGCATGAGACTAAGAAGGTCCTTGGTCAAAGTAAACATTACTTAGCAACAGCTGAAAACATCAGTGTTATTAGCTTTGTTCCCAGGCTGAAAGCCAAAACCACAGCACCGCACCAGCTACTAAGAAGGAGAAAAATTACTGTTACTGCTGAACCCAGGACACTTGTGAAATAAGCTCACAATAATAATGTTAGGATACCCCATAGAAATTTCTCTAAAGGTGCAGTGGAGCAATGTAGGTATTTATAGCTGTAGTTAAAATCTCTGAGAATTTGAAGTCTACTATTATGGAAGCCTATCGTTGTCCAGTGGATTGGTGACCCAAGTTGACTTTTCACTTTTCCTTTCCATTACATTGCTTTGCATGTTGTAGGTGGAGTGACGATTTGTCTGAATACATTTTAAACATGCTTCTAAAATTGGTGATGTGTCTGAATTGTAGTTTTGTGGCTTCCACTATCTTCAGCAGGAAATGCATTAGTATTCCCTTTGCAGCACTTAGTAATCTATGTGCAAAGGCTTTACTCTTACTATGTTGAAAATTAAATTCATATGTGCAGAGGGATTTTCATTCTAGACTTTTCCCCTTTAATTTAATGTAGGTTTTCCCATTAATTTCAGTATCTGAAAAAACATATATTGCTTCATGAATCTGTGACAGTCGTAAACAAAGAGTCTGAGGAATACATGTGATCTACTTCCATGGCAAATAGGGCATATTAGTAGAATAGATCACCCATGCTGACACTCTTTCATATCTAAACACGTTTTGTGCCTAAAATGGAATTTTTTTGTTCGTGGTTTTGGGGGTTTTTGTTCAGAGAGGGGACTAAATTTTCTTAGGGAAGGCACTAACGAAAATTTCAATTCTCTAGTTAAAGTCTGTGTAATGAATTTTTTAATTTTTTTTCTTCCTATGACAACAAAAACCTATATATATATCATTACTGTATGCGTGGTGGTTTGAGATTTTCACAACGCTAGAACTTGGTATGAAGAAACCAAGAAAAAAACAAGTATTTTTCCTAGCAGTGAATCCTTCCAAAGTAGAGGAATCCCTCAGAATACAACATCAATATAATCTTGAGGACACATTGCAATCTTCCCATTTGGATTTCTCTAAACAAGATTCAGAAATCACAGAAACTTGAGTATCATCACTGGATTAAAACCATAAAGCATAAATAACACACCTATGCTTTGATAGCATCTTTGACGCAACTGATAGTCTGTTAGCTTGTAACTTCCCTGAGCATAACTGAGCAGTCCCACAAACTGCTCTTTCTGTGTTCAGTTGTGTTAATACTTCAGAACATGCCTATGGAAAAAAATAAGAGAATAATGCACAATTATCAGCTCCCTTTTGTTTGAGGCACCGAGATTTTCTGTATTTTCCAGCAGCTTCCTAATAACATATAGAGCCATCAGAAGTTTGGCTGCACCCTTCTCCCCACATCTTATATTAATAAAATTCGGGACATTTACTTGATTGTCTGAAACTCACATCAAATGATTATGAAGAAATCTTCTAAAGGCTCCCGCTCATGTTGAGAGGCTTGGGAACTATTAATTTGCTTTTGAGTGAACGTCAAAATAGAACATACAAGCATTGGAAGGGTGATCTGAAGTGAGCAGGCTAAATATAAGAAGACACTAAGAAATACAAGAAATTAAGAAATGAAATAAGGAGCTTAAAACATTTGTGTGGTGTCCCAGGTCAAACAGCACCTTACCAATAACTGTCCCCTTCAGAAGACTGCTAGAAATTTATCTTCCGGCAGGGAGTTCTTCAGGAAATTATGTTGATAATGCAGAAATCCACTGGATTTCCATTGGAATATTTCACAAACTCAGTTTGCAAGTGTACATGGAGCAAGGATCCAAGCACCAAATTAACTCTGTGTTCTGTCTATACAAAGCACTCACTTTATTTCTCAAAAAAATGTATTAAGATCACCAGTAGTCTCATGTATGACATACAGCTGTCAAAAATATTCAGTTACTCTCAACATGAGTTTTGTTCAAAAAACTCAAAACTTTTCAGCAACCAAATCATCCCTGGATTAATTCAGTGCTATAACTAAAAGCACTAAAAAAAGTTAATGAAAGCATGTATTTTTTGATGGCTCTATGAAGAGATAACAGTTGCATTTCTTATTGCTACACAGAAAGTACTTGTCAAAGGTCACTGCTTGAAAGACACTTAAGTTGAGCAATGACAACGAAAAGATAGTGATATTAGGTGTTGTTCCTAAGCACTTGGCTCTCTGACAGTACTGTTGTGTTCAACACACAGATGTGAATAATGTGTCAGCTGCCCCAAACTTAATGTCAGTATCTCCTGCTAGTAAATGTGACAAATCAAACAGGACCCTTTTCTCCTAAGAGGGGAAGTTTATTTATTGTAATCTGATCTAATGTATTTTTTTGTATCAGTGGTAAGGCTGTCCTTCAGAAAAATGGAAAAATAAACTGAAATATCAGTGGAAAGAGTTTGTAAGGAAAAGAAAATGTAGCAACATTACTTATAAAAGCAGAAAATTTTATTTGTGATACTTTTGCAGAAATGCATTGTTCCAGTAAACTTGGGAAGTGAAACCCAGCTATGAATAAATTTTAGGTGAGGTAATGTTAAAATATACCCTAAATTAATACGAAGTATAGAAAAAAACGCTTGGGATTGTTGTTTATTTTTGTTAGAGACTTACAATATAACTTGAGAAATCCAAAGAGATTCAGTGACTGCTTACGTGGTGCTGTCCTGTGCCTTTCTTGCATTAAATTTGCCTCACATATGTTCATACAATGTTGTTTCTTCCCCAAGAAATGTTTCTTAGGACATGCTTTTGATGTGGCAGTCTTTAAAGTCTGTCAATCTCTGCAGTGACACTAGCCTAGAAGGACTACGATTATAGACTAACATATATAAAAATAAATTAGATTTTTACAAAAGCTGGACACTGTTTGCATGTTAATCAAAAGACTTCTTATGCGAAGGTGGACACGGATCACATTGTACTGGAGAAAGTATTGAGATTGATTGGGACTTTTAATGCCAGATGCAAGTCAGAGAGCACTCAGAGGAGACAAAAGGATCTCATGCAGCCCAAAGACAAATGAAGCATATGTGATGAGAAGCTCTGAGCGCGGCAGTCTTGAGAAAGATTTAGGGCCGCTACAGAACTTCACCAAAACTGTGACAGGACTAACAGAATGCACTATTAATCTTTATGGCACACCTGACATCACTTAACTGCCATTTAATGACACAAGATGTATCCCCTGACATTGATTTTTATATCCAGCTTCCTAAGCTGCAATATGGGGAAACCCCCTCCAGAAATAGGAGAAAACCCTTAGAGGTAGAAACCAGTTTGAGGCATTAGAGATAAGCTAAGCTTTTTTGTCTTGCACCACCTTCAGTATGAGACGTGACGAAACCTAAGTCAACAGTACTGCTGTTGATCCTTGATGCATAACAGGAATACAAGGCTGGAATTACTTAGTAACTACTTTGGGTAGTTAATGTTCCTAATGTGCAGATTTCACTAGGTTGTATCTTGCAAAATTACAATTTCTCACCATCTAATATGGAATGAATTATATATTAAATGATGCTTTATATAGGAAGCAGTAAGGACAATAAAAATTAATTCAGTCTTATAAATATCTTTCGGCTTTTGGAGTTTACTGCTGTGGAAAGCATTTACAATTATAAAAGAAGAAATTAAACCCTCTCAGCAAGGTCATGGCCACACTTACGCTTATGACCCCCAATTTGCTGTAGATCTCACCTCTTCCTCTAAGTTTTGGACTTTCAGCACTACTGCCAGCTTGAAATCTTTTTTGCTTACTCTATACTCTCAAATGATGTTGAAGAATTTTATTAATGGTTTTCTGGTCTATCTTACTCAGTATATATTTCTTATTTCACCTTTGTTGCTCACTGGATTGCCGCATCACACTTCTGTTCCTTCTGCCTCACAATTTGCTCATTGTGTTGTCTTGTCAGCTAAGTATTAGTCATGAATATCAGAAGTGAAGAAATATCTTTGAAGTGAAGAAACACCAGTGAAAATATTACTGTTGACACTGGTTGAGGATGTGGCTTGTTCTAACTCATTTTAAACTGTTTTAGGCACAGAATGAATACCATTCACCTTAGTATCTATCTGCAAATCTGAGAGAATTTAACTTTTACAAGTCTTCAAGATAAGGCATTGGCATCACAACCACAATAAACCATACAATAACACACAGCAAATCATGTTAGTAGCTTGGATGCATTAGAATTAAAATTACAACTGTAAAGGAACATGATCAGTCCATGCTTATTGATTTCTGTGAAATTTCTGTGAACTCTTAAATTTAGCTAAAATATGAACAATGAAACTTCTTTTCTTCTTTTATTTTTTCTTTTTTTTCTTTTCTATTTCAGTCTGCGTGTAGGTGTGTATATATATACATTTTGAAAGTCCAGTAGTAGACTTTCCACTATAGGCAAAGGTGACATTTATTGCCTGTCAAGATATCATGATTGTTTCATCTTCAGAATAATTTCTTTTTTTATTAAATAGGAATAACTTGTCGTTAGGAATGATTTAGTATGTCCTGGGTTCAGCTGTAATAGTTGCTTTTTTCTCCTGGTGAAGTGCTATGTTTTTGACTTTAGTCTGAGAGCAATGCTGATAACACTCCAATGTTTTAAGTGTTGCCCAGTAGTACTTTCCCCAATCAAGGACATTTCAGTCTCATGCTATGCAGCGAAGACAGGCACAAGAAGCTGTTGGGAACAGAGACAGGACACCTGACCTGAAGTAGCCAAAGAGGTATTCCATACCACAGCAGGTCATGCCCAGTATACAAATTGGGGTGAGTCATCTCGAAGACCCAAATTGCTGCTTGGGCTGAGCTGCATACTAGTCAGTGGGTGGTGAGCAATCGTATTGTGCCCCACTTGTGTTTATTGTTTTTCTTTTTTCCTTTCCCCATTTAGTTTCGTATTCTCTCCTGTTGCTATTCCCCTTATCATTATTGTTACTGGTGGTAGTCATAGTAGTTTTGTATTATACCTTAGTTACTGGGCTGTTCTTAGTCGGTGGAGTTTACATTCTTTTGATCCTCCTCTTCATCCCTCCAGGAGCAGGGGGGAAGGGGTCAAGGTGGGAGGAGTGAGTGAGCAGCTGCATGGTTCTGAGTCACTATCTGGGCCTAAACCACGACGGAAGATAATGAAGAATTTAAAATACAAACTGAAAAAAAGTTGCTTTCAGTATATACTGATCCATCTAACTCTAAGACACTGTTATGCTCCAAATACAAACACCCGTCTTTTCAGAATCACAGAATCATAGATTCATTAGGGTTGGAAGGGACCTCTAGAGATCCATCCAGTCCAAATCCTCTGCCCAGGCAGGGCCACCTAGAGCCGGTTACACAGGAGGCGTCCAGGCAGATTTTGAATGTCTCCAGAGGGAGAGACTCCATGACAGTAACTTTTAAAAGTAACTTTTGTTATTCTTTAATTTCTGTTTCTAAGGAAGCTTTTAACTATAGATTTGTTCAATGATGAACAGCAGTTAATTCATGAGATGAATCCCAGCAACATTATCGAAAAAAGCTCTTATCTTCTTTTTCAATTGTGTCCTGTAAATGGACCAAGACTTAGAATAGCACACCACAGACTTTGCTAAGCTCCTCACATGGGTGGGGAAGGACATGGTGTACTCCACCTGGGGCACCGCTCATGGGGAACATCGGTTCTCATGGATGTCATTTAGCTCTGTCAGGTGGTGAAAAATCTAATATTCTAGGAGAAAAGTCTGGAGTATATTTCAACTGTTGGTTATTCAACAAAAAAGATGGATTTAAGCCTTAAAGTTCTGCTTCTCCAGATATGAGCAATTTAACTATGGGTCTCCCCCTGCTGGCACCAAGTATCTTTTACTCACGTGTATAAAGCAAAACTGTCTTGGAAGACAGCACAATAGATAAAAGAATTTCTAGATTTTACTTTTTTATGGTAGATTTTGGTTATTTTACTCACTCTAAAATCAGTGGCAGTGGCAGTAAAGAAAAGCTTGAAATAGAAGTGATTCAACCTAAGTTAACTGAGAGCTAAATAGCCAAAGTGTATTAACTTCGGCAAACAGGTTTTATCACCGCAGAAAATTTTCCAGACTTACTATTCCTTTTTTTAACATATATATTAATATATTTATATATTTTAATGAGGAAATTGTGTTTGGAAATTATTAAAAATGTAATTGGGGAAAATGTTTCTCATCATAGTTTTTTTGGACTGCATGTGTGTAAGTAATGCCTCCCAGCGCCTCATCATACAATATTTCTTCTCTACAAAAATGGAGCCTGTTCCTCCACTCTGCCTTGATTTATCATAAAGGGCCTTGAACACAAAATTTCAAAACAAACTTGTCCTTATTTATATTTTACACTGTATTTTTGAAAGAGTTTTGAATATGACAACTCAGACTTGAGTGAAGTGTTAGTATTTAAATAAATGATGTTGCACTTAAGTAAAATCCAGCAAAATCGTTAAACATAGAGCTACGGGAATGAAATGGTAATCTGAGAAAAGTTTTCTAGGAGAACGTGGAAAAAAAATCCAATCTCAAGTACATATTTTGAATGGATAAGTATCATCAAGATAAATTACCACAGAGGTACAGAGTTTAATTTCAGGACAATGAATCAGAAGCATTTGCATGTACTTTGAGTACGTTATTTTGATATATTATGAGATGATGTTTATTTGAACTAGGAAAAAAAATCAGTTTCATGTTATGGATTATGCACCCATGATGTCGTTCTTAGAGCACAAATGTCTAATTTTTCAATGCATGGTGTGAGTCCCCGTTACTGAGTACCTCTGTATTGAGAAACGTGTAAAGGTAAAAGATCCTGATGCAACTAAATGAGGACAAAAAAGTGCAACTGGCAGTGCTGCTAAAGATTAGAGGCTCAGTAGAATTCAAGAGACAAAATAATGTTATGGGAATAACCATCACAATCCAAATATCAGCAATACACACACTTAGAGGCCTACAGACATATAGATTTTGCTAGTAGTAATATTGTAAGTTCTCCATGGGGATCCAAAATTATACATTTATTTCAACAAAATTATATAGATATATTCAATATTATATATTATATATTATATATGCACATAACTCTGCATCTCTCTCTCCATATACATATTTGCTCTAAGTTTGAAGAGTTGTTAGTCAGCTCCAAAGGACACAACTTTCTGTAAGATTCTTTTAATCAGTGCTGCTGCTTTCTCACTAAGTAAAATTTTTAAAAATGTACATAACAATCGTAATTATTAGTTCCCAGGCTTGGTACTAGAGATAATCCAGTATTCCTCACTTTCTATCCTGCATCTGTTTCCTTCTAATATTACAGTTTAGGTTTTTATTGTGTTTTTTTTTTTTTTTTTATTCATTCATGAACAGACAAACAGAAATCCTTGCTGTAACAATGGATCTTAAGTAATTATACACAAATCCCAAAAAATTTCAAGTTTTAAAACCATGCATTTGTATCTATGGTATTATCAAGCATCTATCTTTTGCAACCAAAGTGTGACCAACAGATCAAGTTATTTGCATACCAAATCAAACAAGATCAAAGGCTGATGTGTTCTGTATGGATAAATAAGAACTTCTCAATATGCAGGTTATTTTGTGCTTTTGTTTCAAGTGGAAAATAAGAAAGAAATACATAGGGAAAAATATGTTTGACACTAGGAAAGAAAAATAAAGATGAAAAAAGAAAAAAAAAAAAAAAAAAAAAAACACTTTGCAATGACTATTTTCTTCAGTTTCTTGCTTCAAGTACATAAAAAAGAAGCCCGGTCTGAAGGAACAGACTGCAGAAATATGACTTCTTTTTTGTGAGATTATTGAAAAGGAAAAAGTTATTCAAAATGTTAGATTAATAAAAATTACCAAAGGAGTGTTGTGGGAACTACTTCACAAAGTATTTATTCAGACTTAAAATATGCCAGTAAAATGTCATTTATTCAACTGTATTTCTCTAATTTCTGTGAATGAAAAGCTGACCCCTCGATGAAATGAGGGCATTTCCCAATTTGAGTAAACTCTGTGACCTAGTGAATGCGGCTTTCTTATAATTCTCTTTGGAGCAGAGAATTTCATTCATCCTATTTTATCATGTGTTGTGGCCATCACAGAGGGAAATCACATTTCCGCAGCAGTTTCAGTAAGAAAAAAAAGTCTTATTTTCTAAGCCCTTTGCCAATTTCACTACACATAAACTAAGTTTGTTTCTGATCCTGTGAGACCTATCACTAAACAATGACAAGATTTTAGGAATGCCTCATCAGTAAAGGCTTTTGTGAAAGGCATATGTTAAAAAAAAATAATAAGAAAGGTGAGATTTTGTCACATATGAAGATCAGGAACTTAAAATCGATAAAAACCTTCAAATGAGAGGAAAGGATATTGTCCTAGCTACCTTCAGGAAAATCAGTCCCTCACACTTGGTCTTCTCTGTGTGGTCCCCAAAAAGCTTCAGTGATATCAGAAGGCTGCAGTACTCATCCATGGTTGGTTGAAAGCTGACTCAAGGTGAGCAACAGTAATTCTTGTTACTAATTACTTTTAGAGTTTTCACACTGTGTGGAGGTAAATTTGCCTCAGAGTAGGCAAGTCAGGAGCTATCACCTTTGTTTCTGTTGCTTACTAGAGATATTTCAAATTAAATAAGATTGGCTTTCAGTTATTAATATTTTCTTCCTTTTCTAAATTTCAAAGACATTAGTACAGTCTACTCTCATAGCAAGAACAGACAAAAAAAGAAGAATAGCATTTGTACAGCTATAAAGCTGTTCTACAATAATTATTTTACAAACATAAATACACTTTTTTGTATCTCTCATCCTATGCTGTAAGAATAGGACCATCAACTTCAGCAAGTTCAGGAGCAAGTGCAAGGTTTTCAGAGGAAAGTTCAAATGTTAGTTGAATTACATTTGAATTTCTCTGAGGAATTTGGAATTCTGAGCTGTAATTCAAAGTGATTAAGCACAAAGACTATGAAAATTTTTATTTGACCAGAGGTCACATAAACCTGCAGGCTTCACTACCTTCTTAGTCACCAGAGTGAACAGAACTTAGACTTCATTTATTGTCCACTTTTGAAAATTATGCTGCAAATATTATAAAATTAAAACATGAACATGAAAGGCAGGAATAATTTCCCATTATTAACATTACACATTTCAAGTAGTGAAAGCATCAAGAGACTAGTCAGTATTTGATGAGAAGCATACATGTAAGTCCTTACACAACTGACTGAAGAAGCTTTCAGTCTTATGATATTTTTATGGTTCTGCTAATAAATAATACTAAAAAAGTCCCAGTCCTAGATGATTAAGTACCTCTCTTCCTCTGTCCTTCTCTTCAGAGGACTAATTACTTTCCCAAATATTTTCCTTCTGTGAAGGGTAGAATTTATCTCTGAGGCTGTTGAACAAAGGAAAATGAGAAAACATTCTTGAGACATTTTTAGTTTCTTGTGCAGAAGTCAACAATTTGTCTACAAAATCTTAAGATTTTTCTTTTTTATTTTATTTTTGTTTTTGTTTTAATTTAACATTTACACCTCATATTCAAATAAGTCTGGGAAGCACCCAACCTGCTGCAGCTGCATATTTGCTATCTACTCTTGTCTAGATGGATTTTGGCAGAAAAAGTTACATCCTAAAAAAAGGTTAGCAATTAGAGTTTAAAAAATATGAGGAAAAAATGTGAAAGCCATTTGCATCTGTAAAGAAAATCTAACATATTCTGGAATCATAGGAAAACTAGGGTTGAAAAGGACCTTAAGATCATCTAGTTCCAACTCCCCTGCCATGGGCAGGGACACCTCACACTAAACCATGCCACTCAAGGCTATGTCCAACCCAGCCTTGAACACCGCCAGTGGTGGAACACTCACCACTTCCCTGGGCAACCCGTTCCAGGGCCTCACCACCCTTACAGTAAAGAATTTCTTCCTTATATCCAGTCTAAACTTCCCCTGTTTAAGTTTGAACCTGTTACCCCTTGCCCTCTCACCACAGTCCCTAATGAAGAGTCCATCCCCAGCATCCCTATAGGCTCCTTTGAGATATCGGAAGGCTGCTATGAGGTCTCCACGCAGCCTTCTCTTCTCCAGGATGAACAGCTCAAACTTTCTCAGCCTATCTTCATAAGGGAGATGCTCCGGCCCCCTGATCATTCTCATGGCCCTCCTCTGCACTTGTTCCAACACTTCCATGTCCTTTTTATGTTGAGGACACCAGAACTGCACACAATACTCTAAGTGAGGTCTCACGAGAGCAGAGTAGAGGGGCAGGATCACCTCCCTCGACCTGCTGGTCACACTCCTTTTGATGCAGCCCAGGATTCAGTTGGCTTTCTGGGCCGCAAGCGCACACTGCTGCCTCTCATTCATTTTCTCATCGACCAACACCCCCAAGTCCTTCTTGATAGGGCTGTTCTGAATCTCTTCCCTGCCCAACCTGTAGCTGTGCCTGGCATTGCTCCCACCCAGGTGTAGAACCTTGCACTTAGCATGGTTAAACTTCATCAGGTTGGCATCAGCCCACCTCACGAGTGTGTCAAGGTCCACCTGGATGACATCACTTCCCCCCAACATATGAACTGAACCACACAGCTTGGTGTCATTGGCAAACTTGCTGGGGGCGCACTCAATCCCACCATCCTTGTCACCAACAAAGATGTTGAACAAGACTGGTCCCAACACCGATCCCTGGGGGACGCCACTCGTTCCTGGTTTCCAGCTGGACATTGAGTCATTCACCACAACAATTCACGGTGGCCATCCAGCCAGTTCTTTATCCACCGAGTGGTCCACCTATCAAATTGATGTCTCTTCAACTTAGAGACAAGGATGTCATCCAGGAGAGTGTCGAGCAATTTTGCACAAGTCCAAGTAGATGACATCAACTGCTCTACCCCTGTTCATCAGTTCCATAGCCCCATCATAGAAGGCCACCAGATTGGTCAGGCAGGATTTCTCCTTAGTGAAGCCATGCTGGCTGTCACCAAGCACCTTGTTGGTTTTCATTTTCCTTAGCATGCCTTCCAGGAGAATCTGCTCCAAGATTTTGCCAGGCACAGAGGTGAGACTGACTGGTCTGTAGTTCCCTGGCTCATCCATTTTCCCCTTCTTGAAAATGGGGGTTATATTTCCCTTTTGCCAGTCGTCGGGAACTTCACCTGACTGCCATGATTTTTCAAATATGATGGACAGTGGCTTAGCAACTTCATTTGCCAGCTCCTTCAGGACCCGTGGATGGATTTCATCCGGTCCCATGGACTTGTATACATTCAGGTTCCTAAGATGGTCTGGAACCACATCCTCTCCTACAGTGGGCCTAGGGTCTTCATTCTCACTGTCCCTGCATCTGCCTTCCAAGACTTGGGTGGTGTGGTCAGAGCATTTGCCGGTGAAGACTGAGGCAAAGAAGTCATTAAGAACCTCAGCCTTCTCCAAATCCAGAGTAGCCAGTTCTCCCGAGAGTTTCTGGAGAGGGCCCACGTTGTCCCTAGACGGCTTTTTATCTGCAATGTACATATAGAATCCCTTCCTGTTATCCTTAACATCCCTAGCCAAGTTTAATTCTAAGTGGGAGTTAGCTTTCCTAACTTGGTCCCTAGCTTCCCGGGCAACATCCCTGTACTCTTCCCAGGCTGCCTGCCCTTGCTTCCAACTTTTATAAGCCTCTTTTTTCCTTTGAATTTTCCTCAGCAGCTCCTTATCCATCCAAGGAGGACTCCTGGCCCTCCTGCAGCACTTCCTTCCTTTGGTCTCAGCTTACTTCCGATTTTAAATCAACATGAAACTATGAAAGATAATGAATATTCAGGAAAATAACTATTTAACTTTTTTTTTTTTCCTGGAGTGCATGATAGTTAATGTTTTCTGGATATGAATTCAATGTGTATAATAATGCTACTTTTTCCTCTTGATTAGCAGTTATGCCAATGCGGTCAGTATCATAGCGATATTATATTACAGGTAAATATGCAGGTGTGAATTTGTTGTCAGTCAGTAACACAAGGAATTTGCAAGCATTACAAATTAAACTGCTTAGCTGTGTCAGCCAAAATTCTGATTTGAGAATATATACTTATAGCTTGAATGATTTGAAGAACTGCATAAAATTAGGAATAATTTAGAATAATTAACATACTTCAGAATTTTGAGATGTTTACAGACAATTTTCTTAATAAAAAAAAAAGGATAATCTACTTATTGTGTATTCCTATTTGAACTTTGCAATTTGCTGAATTTCATTATATCTATATAGTGAATAGTAAGCAATTAAAACAACACGGTACAGTGAAGTTAATGATAACAAGAAGATACAAAACCATCTTTTACCAACCTATGCAAGGACTGTACACTCTTCACTATAAAAATAGCCCTTCACATCCATAACCATGGATGCAGGTACTGTCTGGAGTTATCATATAGAACAGTGCTGTTGAGTAACAATGAGAGAAACAGTATTATATTCAAATACTTCTAAATAAAATCTTTACAATGTTGACAGTTCTTTAATTTTGGGAGAATGGGTTTGCTCAATTAGGCTTTTAAAAGTGAATTAGCCTTTATAATATTTCAATTTTGTACTTCACAGATTTCAGCATGAATTTTATGATTCAATTTTGAAAGTGAATCAGCATGAGCTTGATGATCAGGGTTAGGCACCTACAGAGACAAACTTGGCCATTCATATGCATTAAACAAAGAAATAAATGGGAGATAAAGTGATTCAAAGGACTGCTAGTTAGGCCACCATTTTCCTTTCTTAAGAAACAATCTGGAACATCAATTTCAATAGTTGGGAAATATGTAACCACTAGAGCTTTGAATGATCCTGAAACTGTTAATGGTTGAATACATTATAAAGTATATGGAAGCATAAAAGGCTCTATAGAAATTTATGAAAAAGTTAAATCTATATATAACTATTCTTGTAGAAAATATACAGCCTAGCTCAGACCTGTGTTCATTGTCTTGTTCAGTGTGAACTGACTAAATACTTCCATGTGATTAGGTAGCTGTTGTGGTTTAAGCCGTAAATCAAGCAGTTTGCTCACTCACTCTCCCCTCTTTCTTCCTCCCAGCTCCCGGAGGGATGGGGAGGAGAATCAAAAGAATGCAACTCACACAGGTTGAAATAAGAACAGTTAAGTAACTAAAGTATAACAAACTGCTACTACTACCACCAATAATAATAATGACAAGAGAAATATAAGAAAAGAGAATACAACTGCTGACCACCTGATACGAAGCCCGACCCAGTCGCGAGCCCCCACCCTTCCGGGTCTCTGCCCTCCGTTTTTTCATCCTGGGCATGACGTGCTGTGGTATGGAATACCTCTTTGGTCAGTTTGGATCAGGTGTCCTCTCTCTGCTTCCTCCCGGCTTCCCCTCCTCCCTGGCAGAGCATGAGGCTCAGAGAGTCCTTGGCCAGACCAAAACATTCTAAGCAGTAACTGAAAACATCTGTGTTATCAGTACTGTTCCCAGGCCGAAAGTCAAAAACACAGCGCTGCACCAGCTACTAAGGAGAAAAATTACTGCTACTGCTGAACCCATGAAAGTATCCGCCCCTTATTCCATACCATTCACATCATGCACAGATCCCACATTTTTAATATACCATCACATGTATATATATGCACACACACACACACACACACACACACACACACACACACACACGGAGGGAGAGAGATCATCCCTTAGTGCATGGACCCATTCCTATAAAGCTGCTGAGTCCATCCAGCCCATGATATCGGGCTCCGTCTTTTGTAACAGTCTTTCAGAGCAGGGGAGGCTGTGTGCAGTGTTCACACTCGTGAATAACCTGGGTAATAGTGTCCATTGCTAAGTCCACCCCTCGATCATGAGTCCATCTGTATGCTGCATCTCTGCCCTGATGGTCTGAGGTGTCATGGGCCCACGAGGCTCAAAATAATTCACCCTCCTCTTCAGCAGTTTCTGCAGCTTGTCGTTGGGGACTCCATACAGCTGCCTTCCATCTCTGATGCTTCCAAAGCAATGGAGGGGCCCAGTGGCCTAAATACTCACGCATACTGTCACACACACCCTGCCATTCATGACTGTCCATTCTTGTGGAATATCTCTTGGTCATCCTACATCGTAGCCTAACCCCAGACAAGGCGCACACCCGACTCTGCTTAACTTTCGGGACCAGAGAAAATGGTTGTGGGTAAAACACACTCTGTATGCATGTCAACATGCTGATCCCCATCACAATCAGCAGGCAGGTCTCAAGGGTACCCAAAAGCCATTCAAACCCTTCAGAACTCTCAAATGACGCTGCTGTACTTGCCACTGGGACTGGTGTAGTTGCTGTGCTTGCCGGCTCTCTCACCACCAGCTGCTCCTTGTCTGAGTCCAGATCTTCCTCCTCTGCCTTGCTGGGAAGTGCTGCATGGTCTTCTGCATCCTTCTGGGGCTCAGGCTTGCGGGGCTCTGCGGGCGGCTACCGAGAGATGCTCTCCGCCGCTGCGGGGCTGAGATCAGCCTCGGGGCTGGGCTTCTCTGCCATCTCCTCCCGCTGCTGTGCGCAAAGATGACTTTGTATACCAGCCTTTGAAATCAATTAAAATATTAAATTTATTACATATGCTAATCAGAGTCTTCATTTTTGAGAACTCTTCAACTTCTGCCCAACCCAGTTATTTTTAATTCCAAAGTAGTCTAAAACTGAAAATCAAAACAGCAAACAGTGGCATAATGAAAAGTAATATTAGGAGTACCATCTTGTGAGCAGGTGCTAGGGGAAATAAGCTAGTTATTTCTAATTTTTTAAGCCTATTGAGAGCGATGCTTGTACCACATAACTAAACAGTCATCATGAATGTCACAAAGATTATATAGAAAAGCAAACAGAGCCAAAATTCTGCTGTTCTATTGGTCCTTCTTACAATACAGAGCACACAACATATTCACACTCTGGTTTTGTTACTGGGAAATTGATGGACAGAAATAACTAGAATTTTCACTGTCTCTGTCATGAGACTGTATATTTACGATCAATGAATTAATGTTCACTGCAAATATCTAAGGTTTATCATTGGCATCAAAAATTGTGACTGCTGAAATAAGCATGCCTTTCTCAACCATTTTGACAAATTATGACAGTTTGAGCAAAAATTTTTTGTTTGAATTCCAGCACTTTAAGGACAATTTTTAAAGAATGTTCATGTCAAAGGAACAAAGTGAAAAATTTCCCCTGATTTTGTACTGTGGCAAACTATCTCAAAGCAAGTTTCACTTGGTTTTAAAAAACATATAAAAGAGCTTACAATGTCTCCATGGGTGGCAGGAATTTGTAGCATTCTTGGGTATATAAAGATAGATAGGGCAAACTCTGTGTTCTTTAAATGAATAATTGACAAGACGAATCATTATACAAAAAGGTCTTCTGGGTCAACATACAAAAAAATGCCAAATATTATGATGAATATAGAGAATTGTAAGAATGTTTCAGGCTGGAAAAGTGCTCAACTCTGAGAAATGCTAGTCCTGTACTCTTAGTCTACTGACAAAATAACCCAAGCCAAAATCATCTTCATAAAAATCAATATTAATTGAAGATACCAATTTATCTGCAAAATTGTTTTAATTTTTTTGTTTTATAAATTGACACAATGTTAAAAGTTTTTATCATCAGAATGTTTGTCTGTATAAACAACTTGCTTAGGTTCATGAAGAACTATAAATACTTTGAAATATCTGAAAAATTTTGAATATTCTTCAGAAAGGAGAAAATATATTTTGAATGTATTGAAAATATATTGTTCTGATGGTGTAAAAATTTTAAATATGAAAAAAATGTTAAGTAGATTAAATTTGGTAATAACAGCAACTACTTCTGCCATTAGAATCTATTACTCCTTTAATATAACCCCAAATCACAAATCACAGTCAGAAATGATACACAGTAATATAATGATTGCTACATTCCCCAAAAAATTTTCAAAGCATTTTAACTTTTAACCAGGAGTACTTTATTAATCCAAATCTCAGGAGAGCTGTTAGAACAGCTTTGTTATTGAAACAGCATTGAAATGTGGTGGGTTTTGTGTTTTTTGTTTTTTTTTTTTTCTGTCATATCAATTGTTTCTGATTGCCCAAACTAGTTCCATTAAACACCATCAGATAATGCTATTAGCCATACTTTTTTTGCGAAACATTGAATTATCATACGTGCTCCTTATTGTTCTGTAAAAAGAAAGCTCTCAGGTTAAAATTGCAGCTATTTTTAAGTTCAGAAATAAGGAAACCTACACATAAGTGCTTTTGTCTGTCTTCCAGTATTTCTGAGAAAACAGGAACTTAGTGGTTATTAGACAACTGAAAGGGATTGTGATTAAGATTTCTTATCTCCTAGAAAGAAAAAAAAAATGAAAAATAATTCATTTGCCTGCTCACAATTTCCTGTTTGTGCCTATCATAGTATGCATTTTTCATGATAAATTCCAGTGGAAACATGGAAAAAAATATGCAACAACTTCATCAACAGTTATGCTACTTTTAGGAGCTAGCAAGAATAACTAGAAAGTGAAGTGTTTTAATTTGTAATAACAACAGAAATCTCCACACATTTATATGTAAAGAACATTCATGTGTAAAGAGACCAGATATGTAATAACTGGAGGAATAAAAATGCACTATCTAAAAAACCCAACTAAAACAAAACAAAACAAAACAAAACACCAAAGCCAAATGCCAAAACCACTACAAATCAAAACAAAACCAACAAAATCCAGTGTTTCCATCCTTTGGGATGAAGGCAACACTTGCAGAACCTGCCTTAAAGGTCAGGAAAGCGTCATGAGGGACTGATACCATCATCGGCTTTCAAAGTGCATTATCTCATTCTCACTCTGCTGTTTTTTCCCCTGCTTTGGAAGGGGAGACAACACAACTATTGTGAGTTTAACACTTTATGTAAGTTTCTCAATTAATTCAAACCCAATTCTTACACAACCTTCAAATCCAGAAAAGATCCTTCTATCATATCAGATCTGTTTATCCCTTTTTTCTACAATCTGAAACTAACAGAAAATATAGAAAGTAATCTACTAACTCAGAATGTTTCATAACATTAGTTTATTCACATGATTTCTGTGCTTTTCATTGATCTGCTCTACAGAAGCTCCCAAGTCTTCAGCCTCTGATCTCCCCGCTTCAATTCTGCAATTCTGTGTTAAGGGATAATGCAATACCAGCTGTGAACACTACGACCTACTACCTTACAAGGGAAAAACTGTCTATCTGCTTTTTCAGAATTAAGTTCTTTCAGCCAAAAAACCTGAAAACTAGGCACAAGTTTAAGAATTTTGCTGAATAGGACCACGTGTACATGAGGACTCTACAGCAGTTCATTACTGATAAATAACTTCAATGAAAATATACATGACAGGCAAAGCAAGTAAAACTTTTTTCAAATTGAGGTGAAGAAAACCTACTATTTTATTTAGTAAAGAAGGTAATGTATCCTATATAGTACCATGATGTGCATTAAATGCAGACTTTTTCTGTGAAGACTACCAAAATCTGAGAACTAACTTATCTATCTGTATACCCAAGTCCTTAATTTATAAAGGTATATCTAAATCTACAAGTTTCCTTTAGAGTTAGTATGTATTGTCCAAAGTAACACTTAAAGCAGTCTTAGCCAATTATTAACCATAAAAAAACCATGACGTTCCTGTTGATAAGACTGAAATTTACACTTAGTAAATAATATTTGTACTAGCAAAGGTATTTACTATATTTGCTCTGTTAGTGAAAATATAGTGTCTTCAGTTAGTGTTACATTCTACTTAAACATTTTTAAAACAAGAACAATTCCTCCTCATGCTGATATAAATCAGTAAATAAATGTTTTGTGTAACTTAAAGGGTCACTTATGAAGCTATTTATGGTGAATGACATTTACAAATTGATTTTCAGAAACTAACGGCCATTGTTTCTATGACTGTATACCATTACACAATAAAGTATGTCCAGAAATGTCCCACTACACAACAATCTTGTTTCCTGGATTAAACAGGGAATTGTTTCTCAGATTTTTTTGGCTTCTCAGGTTATTTTTTTTCACCTTATAGAAAACTGAATGTATCTTGACTTGAAATATGGAATTCAACCAGTTGTTATTTTTTTCTGATGCTCAGACGAGATTTTCAAAATATCACGCCAATAGTAAATATTTTGCTTATTCCTGAGGATTGCTGGGCAAATTCATGAAGAGAAGTATGTAAAGGTATGAGCAGTATTTAATCAGGAGACATTAATCCACTTGTTAAACCAGAGATGTCTCTTCATTCGTATTTAATTTTCATTATTTATTTCTTCCAGAATTTCTTCAATACATGAAAAATACACCTTCTATTTCAAATAAACATGTTACAACTTTGCAATTATTATTATCACAGCTGCTCTTACCAGGAAGATGAGGTTCTAATGGACCACTTTCTTCTCCATCTTGCATGTATTAGGTTCAGTTTCAGATGGATAAGAGAAAAAATATCAACAAACTCTATCTTTATAATCTTAGGGAGTTGTTTTATTTTGTTTTGTTTCAGTTTTGTCCATGTAATGAAGGTGTAATAAAGGGAACTTTTATCTTAGCACCTGGAAAAGGAAAATGTAATGTACCTGGCAGAATGTGAAATTTCACACCCAGAACCTTGTTAAAGGAGAATTGTTCGCCTCAAGTTGTTTAAGTCAATGTCATAGCATTGTGTCACAAAGTTACTCATACTCACTCTCATATGCAGCACTGTACCAAGTTCAGCAAATATTTTCCTGATATATCAAAAGGTTCCTTCATTCATCCCTTGCCCTCTCTTATATTTAGATACAGTAGTATATCTCATACACCATATCTTCACTTGCCTCAGGGAAAACTGTATTCTACATGAGAAAAGTTAGTTTTGGAATGTTTGTACTTTGTTGATATGATTCTTCCCTGAAGCCCAGCCCAAAGATTTAGAAATGCTGTGTATAATAAGTGATTTCCTCTAAAACTACATAATAGACAAATCCAATCAATATGGAGCAAGAATATCCTGAGGTGATATAAACAGGAAGACAACACAAAGCAATACAGAATATAAGAGAACATTTTGGGGAAATAAAAAGGGAGACAGAGAAAAGTTGAATATTATCTCAGAAGCAGAGCAGAACTGCAGATATAATAACAAATGTTTGCAAATATGTTTGCATACATATAAGTATCTCAAAGGCAAGTGCCAGGATGATGGTGTCAGACTCTCTTCTGTGTTGCCAGTGACAGACAGGACAAGAAACAATGACTATAAACCAAAACACAAGAAGTTTCACCTCAACATAAGGAAGAACTTCTTTACATTGAGGGTGGCTGAGCACTGCAACAGGCTGTCCAGGGAGGTTGTGGAGTCTTCCTCTCTAGAGATGGTCAACAACTATGTGAACACATTCCTGTGTTACATGCTCCAGTGGCCCTGCCTTGGGAGGGGATTGGACTAGATGATCTCCAGAGGTCCCTTCCAACCCTAAAGATCTGTGATTCTGATTATGTGGTTCTTTCACTCCACCCTTAGAAATGCTGTCCTACCAGAATGGAAAAGATGGCCTACAAGGTAGGAGGCATATATTGGCAATGACTTCTAGGGGGACTGTTGATGGATGTTTGTGATCTATTGAAAATAATTTTTCTACTTTTAAGTTTTCCTTTTTTTGACAGGGTTGATGAGGTTAGGTTACATCGTGTATAACAGGACTGCTGTGGACTCTCAATAACCATTTATATTCTCTAAGGTTTGGGTCAAATTCTGAGCTGTAACCCATGAACGTTTGCTTCCACTCCAGAACAGCTGTAAATATTTGGCCATCCATGGATCTTCCAAGCATTCTTTAAACAGGAAACAGAAGAGGAACTTTGGAAAATGGGTGTTTTTTCAGAAAGTCCTTTTCACCAAGAGAATTCTTGCTGGTGACTAAGTAGGCTGCACTGAAGACAGTTCTTGTTAAGTGCATCAGTATAGCTACAGTTCCTTCAGAATAACTTCTAAATCCCTACTGAATTTATATTATTGTGGAGATGCAAACTAACAGTAGAACTGCAAGAGGACAAGAAGTTACTTCAGCTCTTGTTTTAAAATTTGATTCAGATATTTCATATCTGGTTGCAGAGCACATAACTATTGATAGCAGAACCATTAGGGTGGATGCCTACCTTTTATTTAATCTCTGCTGTTGAACTTTTGTATAAGCTTGGACAAGTAATTTCATTGCTTCAAATTTCACTTTCTCTCAATAATAAAATGCAGACTGTAGAATTAAAAAGGCTATAAAAGACTGCAGTGTTATTTCACTGGTTCATTGGTAAGGGTAGTAATTCTACATGCGCTTAATCAAGCTTTAGTACTGCTGTTCTGTTTGTATGATATCATATTAACAAATTTAGAGGGAGATATAGGTCCAAGTATAGGAATACCTATGTTATTAATTGAATTTCTAGTGTAGGGTAGTAGATTTCTAAAGAGGCTGAAGCATCCCAAGGTGTTTCTTGAGCTCTTTCAGAGTTCAGGAAACCCTGTTTATTAGTATTCTTGAGATAGCATTTTGCACCAAAATTATTCTAAAAAAAAAAAAAAAAAAAAAAAAAAACAAAAAACACTAAAAAATAAACCAATTGTGTCTTTCTTTCTTTCTTACTGTACTACAGCTAAAGAAGACAGGTAAAGTGGAGAGTTAGAACTGCTTTTTTTCACCTAGGAAGCTCTACACATGGTTAACTAACAAATTCCCTTGCTTCATGGGGCACAAGTTAGCTGCGGATGATGGAATATTTCAAGCATTAGTCAAACCAATAACAGACTGCATCTTCTCACTGCTCTTCTGTTGCTCTTCAGTCTAAGTTATGGACCTTGCTTGTATGATTCTGCAACTAGGAGGGATATTTATTTTAATACATTCTTCTAAAAATCAGTATTTGTTAATCTATTATTTTTTTTTCTCTCCTTTCTCTTCCCTTGCCTGGGAGGAAAAGGTCAACATAGAAATGTTTGAAACAGTAATGATGCACCTTAGGTTGCACCTGCTCATCCAGTAATTTGCTTTCCACTTGCTACACTAGCATCAGGCTTTCCCATATTCACGCCTTATTTAGCAACAACATGAGTAGAAAAAGAACAAGTTTACAGATGAACACCTTTGGATGAAAATTAAAAGAGATTAACAAAAAAATATATATTCCTGGAGGCAAGAAAAAGTGAGCAAACTCTGTCAATCAGATTTCAATCTGACAACAGTTATCTGCCAAATTTGTGTAATAAATATACATGGAGTCAAAAAAAATCAGACTGTATTGCTAAAATGTATTCTCACGGTAACAGGAGATACTACATCTCTGGTCACTTTTTGTTATTGAAAATGGCCTGGAGAATATATGTACTCTCAAATTTACTCTAGACTTTATCCTGGAAATATAATTGCCTCCTACACTGCACCTTATGTGCATATGAAGTCTGTGTGTGGTGTATGTCAGATTCTCAACATAAAGTTTGTGTTTTTTCTAATGTCTTGGAGAGCTAATTAATTTTTCCCCTTGCAGCCATTTGTTAAAATCACAGGTGCATGAAAAGCCTATATTAAACATTTCAGAAAAAAAAAAACAACACATTTTTACAGCAACTATACAATAATATTGTAGGCAATGAATATTAATATAAATTTCAGATCTTTATGACAATAATTCCATCAAAAGATTTTAACAATAAAAATTTTATTTCCTGGTTTCCCTTAGAAGGAAGAAGAGATAACATGATTGCAACACAAAAATGTCCTTAAGTGTTATGTGTCCTTATAACCAAGCTGCTGAAAACAGAACTTTCTTTAAAAACCTTGACCTTAGGAGAAATGAGCAGGAGGAGAGGGTTCAGTGAAGAGTAAGCGAATGAATGAGGCATTTAAAAGATTACAATCTCATAATCCTTTATTGTTCATTAGAGAAGGTTTTGATTCTTACCTAGATTTGAAAAAAAAAAAGCAACCCAAACCTGAAATGGATCAAAAAATCTTTATTGTCTCTGGTCTGCTCTTTCAGAATGAATGGCAGAAAGTGAGACACAAGACTGTTTAAAGATGCTCTACAGGGCAGCACTTTAATTTAGGAGACAGCTAAGGACAAACTGCTGATTACCATGACTGGTAATCAGAAAGTAGTTTTGCCTTTTGTTCCCTAGATAGGCATTGGACAGACATGGAACTCAATTTAGAGAACAGGTTTTATTGCCATAACTTTATCTTCACACACTGCCCTGGATTTGGTTGTCAATTATAGTTAATTTTCCTCCTAAAAGCTGGTGCGGTGCTGTGTTTTGGCTTTAATCTGAGAAAAAATGCTGATAACACATCAATTTTTAGTTGCTGCTAAGTAGTACTTATCTTGAACAAAGATTTTTCAGTCTCATGCTCTGCCAGTGAGGAGAGGCACGAGAAGCCGATAGGGAGCAAAGACAGGGCACTTGACCCAAACTAGCCAAAAAGGGTATTCCACACCATGGAACTTTAAATTCATCTACAGTCTGGGGGGATTTGGTCTGGAAAGCACGATTGCTGCTTGAGGACAGACTGGACGCCAGTCAGCAGGTGGTGAGCAACTGTATTGTACATCACTTTTTTCAACACTTCTACTTGTTTGTTTTATTCCTCTCTCTCCATACGTATTTCCTATTGTACTGTTATAATTGTTGCTATTATTATTGTTATTATTTCAAATATGAAACTGTTTTTATCTCAGTCCAAAGGGGTTTACCATTTTTACTATTCTCCTCTCCATCCCAGTGGGGCCAAGGCTGCGAGCAAGCGGCTGTGTGGTTCTCAGTTGCCAGCTGGTCTTAAAACACAACATCCAGGAAGCAAGTATTACTGTGTCCTCTTAAATTCCTTTAAAATGAAGCCGTCAGTGTTTGAGAGTTTCTCTTCACTAATTGGACTAATCACTAATTCACTAATCCTAGAATTATATGAGAGGCTCAACAGTGATGTTAGGGATGTTAAGGATAACAGGAAGGGATTTTATATGTACATTGCAAGTAAAAGACAAGTTAGGGACAATGTGGGTCCTCTCCAGAAGCTATCGGGAGAAGAGGCTACCCTGGACTTAGAGAAGGCTGAGGTTCTTAATGACTTCTTTGCCTCAGTCTTCACCGGCAAATGCTCTGACCACACCACCCAAGTCTTGGAAGGCAAATGCAGGGACAGTGAGAATGAAGACCTTGGGCCCACTGTAGGGGAGGATGTGGTTCCAGACCATCTTAGGAACCTGAATGCACACAAGTCCATGGGACCGGATGAAATCCATCCGCGGGTCCTGAAGGAGCTGGCAAATGAAGTTGCTAAGCCACTGTCCATCATATTTGAGAAATCATGGCAGTCAGGTGAAGTTCCCGATGACTGGAAAAAGGAAATATAACCCCTATTTTAAGAAGGGGAAAATGGATGACCCAGGGAATTACAGACCAGTCAGTCTCACCTCTGTGCCTTGCAAAATCTGGAGCGGATTCTCCTGGAAGGCATGCTAAGGCACATGAAAACCAACAAGGTGCTTGGTGAGAGTCAGCATGGCTTCACTAAGGGGAAATCCTGCCTGACCAATCTGGTGGCCTTCTATGAAGTGGCTACAGAACTGATGAACAGGGGTAGAGCAGTTGATGTCATCTCTCTAGACTTATGTAAAGCCTTGACACTGTCTCAAGTGACATCCTTGTCTCTAAGTTGGAGAGACATCAATTGGATAGGTGGACCACTCGGTGGGTAAAGAACTGGCTGGATGGCTGCACGCAAAGAGTAGTGCTCAATGGCTCAATGTCCAGCTGGAGACCAGTAACGAGTGGTGTCCCTCAGGGATCGGTGTTGGGACCGGTCTTGTTCAACATCTTTGTTGGTGACAAGGATGGTGGGATTGAGTGCGCCCTCAGCAAGTTTGCCAATGACACCAAGCTGTGTGGTTCGGTTGATACATTGGAGGGAAGGAATGCCATCCAGAGGGACCTTGACACACTTGTGAGGTGGGCTGATGCCAACCTGATGAAGTTTAACCATGGCAAGTGCAAGGTCTTACAGCTGGGTGGGAGCAATCCCAGGCACAGCTCCAGGTTGGGCAGGGAAGAGATTGAGAGCAGCCCTGTGGAGAAGGACTTGGGGGTGTTGGTCGATGAGAAAATGAACATGAGCCGGCAGTGTGCGCTTGCAGCCCAGAAAGCCAACATTATCCTGAGCTGCATCAAAAGGAGCATAGCAGCAGGTCGAGGGAGGTGATCCTGCCCCTTTACTCTGCTCTCGTGAGACCTCATTTGGAGTATTGTATGCTGTTCTGGTGTCCTCAACATGAAAAAGGATATGGAACTGTTAGAACAAGTGCAGAGGAGGGTCACAAGATGACCAGTGGACTGGAGCACCTCTTGTATGAAGATAGGCTGAGAAAATTGGGGCTATTCAGCCTGCAGAAGAGAAGGCTGTGTGGAGACCTCAATACCTGAAGGGGGCCTATAGGGATGCTGGGGAGGAACGCTTCATTAGGGACTGTAGTGACAGGACAAGGGGTAACAGGTTCAAACTTAAACAGGGGGAGTTTAGGTTGGATATGAGGAAGAAATTCTTTACTGCAAGGGTGGTGAGGCCCTGGAATGGGTTGCCCAGGGAAGTTGTGAATGCTTCATCCCTGGCGGTGTTCATGGTGGGGTTGGACATAGCCTTGAGTGGCATGGTTTAGTGTGAGGTGTCCCTGCCCATGGCAGGGGAGTTGGAACTCGATGATCTTAAGGTCCTTTCCAACCCTATTTTATGATTCTATGATCACAGAAAATGATGTTCCAATACAGAAAAGGATCAACCTGAGAATTTCTTTTAGCATACTTTAAGCACTGAACTCTTGCTTTTTTTTTTTTTTCCCCTCAAGGTTTTCACTTTATTTACTGTAAATTTTTTACTTATAGGATTTTGGGGTGTTTGTTTGTTTGTTTGTATGTTTTTATGTTATGAAAATATACCCCACAATTATAAGACAGGGAGCTCTCCTTTCCCTTACTCTGCTCCTTTCTTGTTCACCTACAAGGTGAGCCTCTCTCTAAATGTCTCTCTTTTCTCGTTCACAAGGCAGAAGCAATTTACTGTTTGTTGTAACTGTGTCCATTCAGAATAAACTTATGCAAAGAAATGGTCCTATGAGCTTATCTGTGCTGCTCCTTTAGTTCAATTTCAATATGTGCTCTTGAAATGCGTTTCCCACTTGTAACCATGTTCGGTGCTTCAGATCTCAGCATACAGCAATTTCTTTCAGGGCACAAACTGGATTTCCTGCTGTTAAATGTGAAGTAGAAGGTGTGTTCCAGCTGGTAAACGATGTTCGCAGACTTCCAAAGTATCACAAATTTCTGTGAAAGAGTACCATATGTTTGGAAAAAAATGTTGCTGCATCAGAAATAATCCCTGAAATATGGATAGTTTTCTCCTAGGAAAACTATAAGAAGCAGTTATCCCACTGGGAAGCTCCTATTAGTATTTCAGGGATTGCTGAAACTCTGAACGAGAAAGAGGAAAAAAACATGAACACAAGTTAAACAATGTCTAAAGACTGGTTTAACCTACATAATTCACCTTTGATGAGCATTTTTTAAAACGAAGCACATATTTGAGCACCATTGATTTTTCAAAGAATAAATTTTATTTAGCATTTTAGAAACATGAAGTTTTTATTAATAATAATAAAATGTGTTTGCTACATCAAAATTTGGAAGAAATTAATAGAAAGAGTACAGTTGCGTCCCAGCCAAATTCACTACAGTGGATGTCATAAAAACATTTTCACAGAGGGCTGTATGCAATACCTATATACAGCAAAAGTAAAATGGGTTCTTTGAATAGTTACTTGTTAAAAGAGTGTATGCTCTGTAAAGGCAAATTTTTCAGTTAATACTGACATGTATTTTTCCAAATCAGTATGATATTTACAACATAATACTACAGTATGTTAGACTAGCACTTAATAGTACTTCAGAATAGGTTAGGATGTTTACACAGGAGATGACACCATCTACTGCTATGCAGCTAAAGTGGAAAAAAACACACTAAAATCAGTAGCAGACACTGTATAGGGAGAAAAAGCTTCAATTCAGTTGAAATATTCTGGGTTTAGTTCAGTATTTTCATCTTTCTTTCCTCAAAACATCTAATTTCTAGTCGTAGTCTTTTACCTGTGCCATTACAGAAAACAGTGATTGGCCCATGGTAGCACCGTCTGCTAAAGGCAGAGCTTACCTATTTCGGAGTTTGATAAACCTTTCTTAACCAAAGAGAATCCACCCAGAATTAATCTTTATGTGGGTTTATTAGACCTTGC